>JABAJS010000053.1:33879-61317 GCA_018221635.1 Tephrocybe sp. 10521TJB | reverse complement strand
TAACACACGATCACACACCAGCTTGAAATTTAATCCCAACACGGTCATTTGCGGCAGCTTTATGCTAGTGGACGTGAATCACACATGGCCCATAATGTATTTGCCACCGATCAAAATTCAATTACGATCCGAGAACTGATCACATGCCATTTCTCTTCACGTTCTTGGCGAACCATTTGTAAAATCCCCTTCTCCCTCGACTCAATTCTATGCCCTGCAACATCATTTGAAGTAAGTAATCCCTACCTCAAAGTCTTTCCTTGTCTACAACGACGAGTATCACTGATGCGTAGTTTGAACGCTCTACGATCTTGTCATGCGCCACAGTCTACAGAAGGACCGTCTACATTTGTGCCGGTTGAAATCATCTTTGGACTACCATCACGAGAAATACGTTCTCCTTTTTTGCACAACGAAATTCTGGAGTTTACGCTGGTAACACTTACAGACGCGGTACATTGTCTAAATCCACCATCACTTCGTTTCGTCGAGAATGTCTTTCTTAACATCATTCACTGATTTTGTATCTTTGCTTTTGAGATATACTATATAGTGCAAGGCTATATATCGTACCTCTTTCAGCTGTGGATATTCGCACTAGCACTACGTCCAACTTACCCTTCCGGTAGTTCTATATCGAGGCAGAACGCGACATATAATCACAATCTCTATCCATAATTCCCCGGCCTCCGAGGCCCTGTGTCGCACATTCCACCTATTTTAGACCCAACCATTCCTCCGTGACGACGAAAGGTGTAAATAGGACGTCGCTATTTCCCTCAGCTTTTGAAAGCAAAAATGCAAAACCCTTTACTTTGGACGCCAACTTGAAGTTTATGACTACTAAATGTTACGCCATACTAAATAATCATCCAATATAACACCCGCGGCTTGACTCTCTCTTGGGCCTCTCCGATGCCGGCTCCTGAGGCCTGACCGGCCGTGTTACTACTTTCGAGAGATTGTATAGTACTAGTATTTCCATTCACACGACTTTTGAATATTGAACAAGTAAATATTGCCAAGCAGGTCAAATTCAGCCTCGAGGTCGCCTCGTGGTGCGATTGTATAAATACTGTACTCCACATACTCCGCAGCGGCATGATTGCATCTCTTCATCTCCCTACTACCTCCAACGGCCTTCCAGTGACCCGTTTGCTATTACTATTTGGCTCAAAATGACAGACGATTACATGAGACCAGCACTGCCGCGTACCCTTCTGCTTGGTGTGCTCGTTAAAGTCATAATGTAGGACTTGCAGGCGTTTGCATTAGTATCGATTCGGCAAGAAGGTGGATCTAGGCGTTTTTTGAGTCAAGTTCAAACCAACGTGAAGTCTCATTTTACTTCTCATAAAAGCTAACGAGGCCAATTACAGGCTATCTTGATGTCATTGACTCTATTCTAACGCTAATGTGGACATACCAACGTCCGAGTATCAGTCCGCTACATGGCAGCAGATATGAAGCCACGAGCTCCCTCCACACAGGATGCTCTTGCATCCCAGCTCTGGAGCCGACATATGAAGTCTGGGGACCGTCAACGTTTCCCGTCTGGTGAGCACAGCATCAAGCCTCTACGCCGAGTCATCCTTGTGACGCGCACTGTATAGCCCGTGGCAGGCTTGGGGCGGACACGGCATTATCTGCAGGTTCATTGACAATCTCCTTATCGACGTCAATTATCGTAGATGCGCAGGGTCACTACGTGCAGCTGCTGTGCGCCTCTTTTGTGGCAAGGACCGCGATTCAAAGCCAATAATTGTGCAACTGTTGTGGAACAGAGTTGTCACCAATCAAAAAGCGAGTCCGGTTCTTGGCACCTGTTTCAACTTTCACCGGGTGTGATGTGAATATACTCATCAGTCGCCGTAAGGCATATCTCGAAAGTCGCCGTCTTCAGCTGAAAAGCTGCTGGGGGTGACTATGAGGTATGCTGCGCCGAGTTCTTGTGTAGTCACGTAACCACCTGGAGTAGGCAACGAAGCAGGGTGGTGGCCGTCTGTTCCATGTGGGCAAAAAACTGCCTTCAACCCGGGAGTGGTCCAATGGGATCCTTCATTACGGAAAGAAGTGCAGTGCTCACTTCCACCAAGAGAGCTTCGACGCACGAGAGGAATGCGTCATGACAAACCTCGTTTTCGCCCACCTAATCGTGGCATGCATAACATAAGCCTCGAGTTTATTGCGCACCGTCACTGGGCCAGGCTTCTTCATATTTGCTGCCTTGGCAACAATTTTTTGTCTCTGACCACTTTGTGGTTGTTTCTTTGTTCTAACGGGGGACATTCGTGCTGCTTTTTCTGGGAGGTCACATTAGGTGATCTTGCTGTATATCTGTAGAGGACTACGTTAATAATAGTCGAACCTACAACTAATATTTATGGCAGAACCCTTTTTCGAACAATGGAGATTTAGAGCATAAATAGCCATACATTGAACGGTCTAAAAGTCCTACGTAGAAGGTGTTCGCTCTTGCCCACGTAGTAGCCGTACCTCGGTCATCCGCATCTTTTCTGACCGCTGGGTAGACGGCACATGATATCCACCGATACTGGATACCAGCCACACCCGCGAGCGTTGCTGAGAATTTTGTTGACCTTGTCCGCTGGGTGTCGGCGGGCCAGTTGCAGTATCTGCGCCGATAACCTGCACGATGCCTTGAGTTTCGATATTGTGTATTTCGATACTGCCGTTCGGCAGGAGGGTTGTTATATACGGATAATCGAGGCCTGCAGTCATTATAAATTTAGGAGATATCATAAGAACATTAACACATCGGTGAAACTCACAGACAGCCTCCGGATGGCTGGGCCACTCTAGCGTTCCTCGCACAGGGTCACCATCCCCAGTGATGAAAAGCCCAATTGTGCCAGCGCCCGTCCAAGATAAGATGAGAAACTCATTCTCTCCAACCACCGTTATGGATGACTTGACTTGGACATTCGAGTCTGGCGCTTGGGAGATAGGAATCACAGGGAAGAGGGAGGCGTCTTCCAGGTCGACCATGCTGTACACTTCCTTATCTGCGATACATAGAGAGCGTCCTAACCGACGAGCGAGGGTGGCGCCTTGAGGTAGGGGAATTTCCTGAGTGTCATGTAGGTAAAACCAAGCAACAGAACGCATTAGAGCAAGGCGAACCTTTATGAAACTCAAACGCTCGCGCATCACATACATCGCTATTCCCGTCCTTTTGATAATACAGAAATTGACGGCCTCTATTGCAGATGCAGGCGCAGTTATCGAGAGTGGTGGACGTTGCAGATCACGATGATCCACGGCAAATGTGACAGCGTGTCGGATAGGTTTGACAATGTTGAGAGACACTGGATCTAGGGAGGGAAGAGTGTAGAAGTGAACCACGCGATCTGAGAATATATCATCAATGAATAACTCTGCAGAAGAGAAAGGTGATGTACTGAGGTACCGGAAAGTATGAACGCCCTCCCAAGGCATGGGACTAAGACGATCTCATCAACAGGTTTCTCGCTGGGAACAGTCTGGCGCGATAGAATGCTGTATGACTCGAGCTGATATAGGAAGATTAGCGAAGGTCGTGGGGAAGGAGCAGAATTTGGATACCGACTTTGTTGGGGTCGTCGGCTTGTAGAGCAAAACGAACAAGCTCTCCATTGGAACATCCAACATATATTTCAGAGCCTGCAACATGGCATAAGAATTCTTCCAAAATAATCATTATCTCGTTATACCTAGTGCCTGAGCACAGCAAATCTGAACATCTTTGGACTCGTTACCTGTCCGAGCATAAGAAATATGGATGAAAACGTCGAGACAAGCCTACCAAAGGGGTCTAGGACACTCGAAAACAGGCGCTGTAGTTGATATGGTGGTACATCCACCGGGTTTGTAGGGGCATAAGTCATCGAGGAGGTTGTAGCAATAGAAGAACTGCACCACACCGTGTTGATGGCCGACGGGATCAGCCGTGAACAGCGCCGATCAGTGAGCCAAGGAAATTGAATGGTTCTTGATTTACTTGGAGAGTCCTCGTATCACTATCTTGCATATCGGCTCGGCCCCCCGTCCATACAAATTCTCTGTTGTGGAGACCTCAATGCTTCGACCTCCCTCGCGTGAAGCACTACCACGCCCCAATTCATCTTCTCCATCTCGTTGCGACCGACAGCGACCGACTCAATGCTCACCCTGTGGCTTGAATACTTACACGTTCGACATCTTTTTCGATTTTCAAGATATGATCCTTGCGCTCGTGCAGCACCGGGAAGGTTTCCAAAACCTGGAGTTCTTCAATTCAGAGATTAGACATCTGAACGAAACTTTGGGGAATATTCTGTGCTGGAGCTTGGGAGGAATCATATGTTTCAAAAGTTGCTGCTCTATTTTCACGTTTCAAAATCCTGCGTCTTTGCATAGACTCACTGTCTACCTCTCTCGAAGGTCTTTGTTTGAGCCTTTCTGTAGTCGATGTAGTAATGCTGTTTTTCGACAGACCGCTGAGCACCCTCCTTGAGCTCGTTCTGAAGATAACTAGGTGCCCAATGCGGTCAGCCACTGAGTCCACTAGGGAGCTGCTTGACTCACATTTTCACTAGGCAATCATGGGACAACACAGCGATGACCCGGTTCAAAGCCCATTCTCCCGCGAAACCAACAGAAAGAGTTCATATAAGCATAGCACAGATGAAGCAAATGGATGTTAGATCTCTTTATGACCGCTACTTACACCGGGTGCCGGGCAAGCTGGTTTATTATAATGGTATACTTGGCTATACTCAGGCTCATAGAACGCTCGAGAAACATGTTATACGAGGAGCCGAAGAGTTTCCTGGTCACCATTCTTCCACCGTTAAGTCTAATTGGGGCCTAGGGCCACGATCTACTGAGTCCCGCAGACGATGCAATCGAATTGAGGCAATCGTGGCCAGCAGGTATTACCATCAGCCCACGGTCGTGAGCCTGCGGACTTCCAAAAAAAAAACTTAACTCTTTTCAAGTTCAACGATGGGGCGAAGCTGAACTGTGGGCGCCTTCAAGGCTCCCAAGCCGACGCATGACAAACGATTCCACAGATGAAGTCTTTACTTCAATCAAGCTTCCGTGTGGTTGCACTCTTGCCAATCGACTTGCCAAGGTAAGGCCTGTCAAAGTCAGCTACGGACTAGACTCAAATTCCCCAGGTTGCAATGTATGAGCATCTGACCGACTTCCTACGTGGTCCACCAAATGAACATCATTAGTCTTTGTATTCCAAGTGGGCCGTTGGTTGGGCCATGATTATCACTGGCAACGTTTAGGTCTCAAACATACACCTTACACTTGGACGCGACATGGTTATTCCCAAAGATTTACGCGACGAATACCTTCGACCTTTCACCTCCTTATCTGTGTCTATTCGAGAAAGTATTTAAGTAAAGGTGTTGAAACACTCGTGATCATGCAAGCATCTCAAGCCGGACGGCAGTCGACCAACCTTATTGGCAGGCGTTTCCTATCCACCGAGCTTAATAAGAGTAACTGTTGAAGAATCGGGGCGGGTGGCAAAGGCTCTTCATACTCTCGCATTTCAACAACCAACCGCAATGTCTTTGAAGGACATTGACAATATTGTGGAGGCGTTCGTCAAGGGTGCTAGAGTTGCTTCTCTTTCGGGTTTTGAGGGAATCCAACTACGCGCCGCACACGGATGTTAATAAAGTCTCTGTAAAGTAGTTTGAATGCTGGCTGAAATAACTAATGGCTTTCAGAGCTCCTCGCCCAATTTGTTTCATGCAAGGTGGGAATCCTTCTTGGTTTCAACTCCAGTATATAAGACTAATGGCCGAAGCCAGTCTAACAGACGGAATGATGATTTTTCTGCGGATCCAGTGAATGCTCTCCGACTGATGCATCGAATTGTCTCCCGCATTCGATCGTCTACCCCGAAAGGTTTCGTCATTGGCATCAAATTAAATGTAGCCGACTACGTTGTTGGCGATGAAGGTGCTTACGAGCGCGTCTTAGGCCACTTCAAAGCTATTGCACAGTGAGGCCAAGTTGATTTTACTGAAGTTTCCGGTGTGGACTATGAGAGACCTGGTGAATAATTACACATTAAATCCCTTGCCATTAGTAGACTTAGCGAGCATCCTCCCCTAGATTTCATGACACAAACGACTTCTTCCCGCCAAGCTCTCTTTGCTGCTTTTCCAAAGACGCAATGGCTTCCCTGGAGTCACTTTCATTAGGTCCTTTGGCGCCCCTCGTCCTTTTGACTGGTGGCCTGCGAAGTCTGCCCATATTCTGGGTATTGGCAGGGACTCCGTTCTCTGCCCCGACCTACCTCGCCTCCTGAGACATGCAGGGTGCCGAGACCCCCCGAATTCTCTCTGGTCAATGCCTTTTCGACCTGAGCCTACCTTAGATTCGTGGGGTTGGGTCCGCACTTATTTGCCAAAGGTCCTGCTCCTCGGGGCTGGAATCAATATGGCATGGTATATCGTTGCGATGAGATGACTGACCACGCAACATCCATTCAATAATGAAGGGGTCCCTTATCCGGAACCTGATTATAGTCTTGGCCCAGTTGGGGCAATTGTTTGGATGCGGATGTGCATAGACAAGATAGACACGACTAGGCAATGGATAGTCTCATTTTTCTTCGTCGTATCCCTCTGCGCCATAACAACATTTTGGTTTTCGTGACGCCTCGAAAAATGTTTATTCCGCTTGCGGGTTCAATTCAAAACATAATGCAAGACGCATTCACGCCGTATCTGTCATCACTGTCGATCCTCGCCACTCGCATGCTGTTTCATTGCCAAATTCTGCGCCCTTGTCCTCACTATCGTGATCCACCAGTGCTCTGTCTGTCTATCTTGTTGTTGAATGCCAAAAAAGTGCCTCGACGGATGCTTCCGACGACATGCATTTTTCGAAAAGCCAGTTCAAGTTGCGAAGGACGTTGTAGTCGAAGCGTTCGCATCTATACCCAACTTCCTGTTCGTTTATCCAAAACACCAATGACTGCGCAAGGTTGTTACTCCAAAAAAGGGTGTAACCTTAATACTTATGAACCACACCTTTCGTCGCTTGTGCTCGTATCTCCTACTCTGAGAAGGAGACCTATCTGACGGCCTGATGCACTTTTAATATGTTATTGACACTGCATTACCACCCAGATACGGACATCAATAGCACGACATTCCATTATCATTGGGCCCAGCACCAAACTCTATGCTTCAACAACACGCCGGAGAGGAAGAAACGAGGTTGGGCCAGTTTCTTGATCCCTCAGCCATTCCTTCCGCGGCCTGCCACATTTTCTCGGCGTTCAAAAACTCATTTCCCCATCATGAACGGCACAACTGCGAAACCGTTCTCCAGCACTTTCCATAGCGCCTCGTATTCGGCCCTTGTGTTAATTGCTTGAGAACTCATCCATTATGCACGTCGACCTGACGTCGATTGATGCATATTATCTTTGTTGAAACTGGGGAGCTTAAGCGCGTTCGCCTCTTTGAACTTGGCCATTTTGCGCGTTAGCCAGGGTAGCCAGGAAACAGAAGGCTTTGGTAGGCGAGACCTGACCTACGTGTTCAATGAATTTATTTGTTTTGCGCAAATCATCAAAATATTGTACAGAGAAGCGAGTCCACATAACGCAGTAATTTTCCTGCTACGATGGAATGTACCAACTGTCCCTTAGCATATTCGTCATCTCGCTTGCATCGAGAGTGAGCGGATCTTCACAATCATTAAAAAGAACCTCAAATTGAAGCGACTTATCCCTCTTCCTAGAGTACCCAATGACCTCGTACAGTCCTGCATCTTCTGTCTGGGGTGGAAGAACAAATTGTTTTCCGTGCAGATTTTCTGGATACGAGAATGATTCAAGTTCTCCTTCAGTAATCGGTCTCGGGTCAGTTGTTGGTTTCGACAGAGGCGCTTCGCAGTCGTCCGCCAGATTGAAGCAGCTTGAGGCGGGAGGAGAGGACGCTTGCGCAGCTAACCTGCAAACAGTCATCAACAAGCTGAGATGCGGTCTGGATTGCTCACTGCAGTTCTATGCCGCCCTATTATCGCCAAATGAACGCTTCAGGTTCTGGGCCCATTACACAAATCGAGAGGCACATGGCAGCTGCCGTAGCTGCATGGAAAATTTTGACGCGACTAAATCGATAATGGTTAGAGGCAAAGTTGTGTTTATCGAAGACTCAACTCGTCGAAATACTGTGGCACAATTTGGGCTTATTCATTGCAGGCCGCAAGGTATTCTTGGTGGCGGTATCCAGTTCTCGTTGTTTTTGGTGGCCAGCGGTGACTGGTTTAGTCGCATGTAGGCCTCCTTGGTCCTGCCGTGGTCTGTTCTGAAGATCTTGCTCTGTTTCAAGGCAATATTTTCATATCGGAATTGCTCTTGTGCGACATATTCAATGAGCTGGAGCTGAGCCTGGGAGTGAAGGGGCATCGTGGACTGTACTTATGGATGTCTCCTTTGACTCCGATCAAATCAAGTGACCGTGTGACCGTCCACACTTACAACAAGTGACCTTGCGTATGAGTGAAGAAAAACCTGCAACATTCAATACATCGCTTCTACGCTCCATACATTCACCTTCTGGCGTGATAAACGCCCTTAAGTGCACCTATGTCAGCCAGCAGAAGACAATCCTTATCGTTCAGCGGCAGCTGGGTCGCAGAACCCCCTCTTAATCTTATCAGTCCCCCAACTACAGATTCCGACGAATGGATGAAAACTTGGAAGCAAGTGCTGGCCCGAGGTAAATTGTAATGCTTAAATGTGCAACTTTGACTGAGAATCGTATGTAAGACTTGATTGACCATAGAATCATTTCCGTTGACGCGGACACCACCGTTGAAGAGGCGTGCGAGGTACCAGTCTTCTTTTCATATATGCATTGCTGACCGGTTGCAAAGATTCTTTTAGCGAAAGACGTCCTGTGTCTTTTGGTGACATCCAAAAAACCAGATTTCGCAGGCTCTCATTATGTTGGCCTATTTGATGTATGAGTGGTAACCGAAGTGCGGCGCTCTTTACTCATTTGATAATAGTTTTCGGATGTCAATGCCTTCTTAACACTTGCTGCAACAAGTCATACGCTACATCCAGAAGAACTGCTCGACAAACCTCGCTCCAACGAAATAGTGATTGCTGCAAGAGCAGGGCGCGTCCCAGTCCGTCTCGTTAGTAGTAAGTGGGCATTCACTCGTTGTGGTATCACCCGTGAACTTTTTGCCTCATAGATTATTCTGACAAGAACCCATTGGAAATTCTTCCCCATGATGCCACTGTCCTATCACTCTTGGAGCTTTTTTGTCGAGGCACCCATCGTGGTTCGTTAATTGTGGCGCTGTAACAAAACCTGTTATAATCTTGCGCCTTTATCAGCCTTGATACTGTCTTCTTCCTCTGACGAGTTCGACGGCATGATCTCCGACCGTGGCCTGCTTACTTGGCTTTCTTCGTATGCCACAAGAACCCCGTCTCTCAAGAGTTTTCTTTCCAACACCCTTCACGGCTTTTCGCTCCCTTCACTGAATATATACGCTGCAGTCGTCGGAACTACTGCGGGATCCACAGTCCTGGATGCAATGAGACTAATGAGCGAAGAGGGTGTTAGCAGTGTGGCGGTCGTCGATGATGAAACCGGTGCTTTGTTGAGTGCTGTCAGTGTTACCGACATCGGCAATGTTAGTAAATATCCACGATTTTTCAAGATGATCTTTAACTCACTTTTAACATTATGTAGATCGTTGTCCCATCTGAAAGCAAGCAAGTTCTATCGACACCGCTGCACCAGTTTATCTCTTTGATCAAGGTAAATATTTTCACTGATCACTCAATATTGAGTTTCCAACCTATGACACAGAAAGCTGACGGTGCAACTGATGGTGTCGATAAGTACCCTGGTGAAAAAAATGTCGAAAACGACTGGTAACCAAATGCTCATTTTACCCACAGTGTACTCCGTTTCCCCAACCAGCCCCCTCACGTACACGATTGAGAAGCTTCTTGCAAGTACGGGCGTGATATCCTATCAATGAATCTCCTACTTACCCTTTAACAAGCCAATGCACATCGTCTGTTTGTCACCGCAGATTCTCGGCCCTCTTCTCCCATCCAATCATCGTCAGCGTACGGCAGCCTGTCCGGTATCGTGTCGATCGTTGACAGTGCGTCATAATCACTTTTCTACAGCATAATTCCTCTAAAATAGCCTTCACCTCATCAAGTTCTCTCATTGTTCGCGCGACTTGCGAACATTTCTGACATCGATCCAACTCGGATGAAGCGCCACCGCCGTGCATCTTCCGCATCTTCTCACTCGTCATCGTCCGATCGCGATCTATTTCTACGATCACTGTCGAGGTCGAACAGCAGGACAAGCATTCACCGCAATTCAAGTTTCGTCATACCTCCTGCAATTACTGGGAGGACACATGCTATTAGGAGTTCTATATCTAGTCTCGATTCCCTTCAGAAACCTTGAACATCAAGTAGAGAGTAGTAAATTTTGCGATGTATTCTTATGATTTCATGTTAATAATTACTTTGCCGAGAGAGAATTGTTCAGGCACAATTGCAAGAGACACCGTGGACTCAGAACTGCAGTAAATTGTCATAAGTAAAAATCATGTTGAAACAAATTATGATCGGCCGACGGCGTCAAAGTTTTAACTAAATCCGATTCGGCTAGTTTGAGATTAAGAAATGACTCCGTTCACTCCGTTCTTATTACCCTTCAACAGCGATCGGACAGTATTCACTAGAACTTTGCTGTCGTCGTTCTTTTCATCGTTACTGCCGTACGCAAATGAGCACGACCAGCACAATCACGACGAACCTACCCGTAGGTTCGTCAGTGCCCCCATACACCCCTCACGCGATCTCTGTTTCACTCCCAACATGGCGTGATAATGTCGGATACGAAGAGGGCGAGAAGAGGGTGGTCGATACTATGGTGTCGGGCTACCCCAGATTTTTCATACATCTGAGCATTCAGAAGGTGCGTTCACTTGAGCCCGTTGCTGTCGGTCTCATCAACTTGTATCAGCTCGCTAGGATATTTGAGCAGAAATATGGTCGAAATGGCGAGCGATGCATGCTTTTCGCTACCCAGAGGGTCGCAGAACAGTGTCGGTCATTCATGCGAAACTCTTCAGTCACTTCGCGTCTCCTGAGCCTTCTCATATGTCCTGAAGACAAGGCCAACGGGCGAATCATTGAACGCGATCTCAGGACACAAATTGATTGCTCTTCAACTGCTTCTGTTAATGTCCACATTGTCTTATTCTCATCAGAATCATTTTCCGTTGCAAAACAGTTTTGGCAACATGGTGGTATGGGCATATCGAGCCGTCTCGCAGAGCACTGTCTATCCATGCTTCCAGAAGACCTCACCCAGGCAAAACCCCCGTCTTCTCCACCCTTGGCCCCACGTTTTATCGGAAAAGCCTTCAACAAGCATTACTCGGTAAAGCCACAGAGCAGGCCGACCTCTCCTCCCCCAGCTAAACCAACGCTCATCGGTGAAGAAACTCTAGAGACCGATCATAGTGTTTACCTTGAGGAACGCTATGGTCGTAATCTCCCCCTTGCTTTCGCAGCATCTGCGAAGCGTGCGCTCCGGCGAAGAGTTGCTGGTGTCTTGATTCATGACACTAATCACGACCACCAGGGAGAGCCCACCGCTGGTGAAAAGAACCTTATTGTTGGGCCCAGTTCCCGCGGTGTTGCCGATGTGTCAGAAAACGACGTGTATCTATACCCCACCGGAATGGCAGCCATCTGGAACGCTCACCACATTGCGTCCGCCATACGTCCCGCAGCGAAGAGTGTTTGTTTTGGGTACGCCGTCTCATTAATTTTTGTTCCTGAAGTTTTTGAGCTTTTTCTCAGGTTCCCCTACACCGATACCTTGAAGATTCTACAGAAGTGGGGCCCGGGATGCTACTTCTTTGGAGAGGGTGTGGATTCGGAGATCGATGACCTCGAGGCAGTTCTTGAGCGTGAAGCCGCTGAGAACCCCACGACGCCGCCCATCGTGTCGCTCTTCACCGAGTTCCCGTCTAACCCTCTCCTCCGCTCCGCCAACCTTCCTCGTCTGCGTGCACTCGCCGACAAATATGATTTCCTTGTCGTCATCGACGAGACGATAGGGAACTTCGTGAACGTTGAAGTCCTTCCTTATGCCGACATCGTCGTAAGCAGCCTTTCTAAGGTTTTCAGTGGTGTCGCCAATGTTATGGGTGGCGGGTGAGTCATTCACAAATATAGTTGTACAAAACTAGCTAAATGGCTCTATAGACTTGTCTTAAACCCGCGACGCAAGCACTACGCGGCTCTCAAGGCACATATGAACGCTACCTTTGAAGACCTTTACTACGATGAAGATGCGATCTACATGGAACGCAACTCTCGGGACTTCCAGCGGCGCGTCAAGATCATTGACGCCAATACGTCTGCCGTTTGCGAGTTCTTGAGCTCCCGCTCTGTCGCCGGTGGAGCAGCGTCTGCCGTCATCAAAGAGGTCTTTTACCCTAAATACATTACTTCCGAGAACTATGAACACTGCCGCATCAAGTCTCCGGGAGCAGAAGGCGGATATGGGGGGCTCTTCTCCTTAACTTTCACGTCAACTGCTGTTTCGCAGGCGTTCTTTGACGCATTGCCGTGCTACAAGGGCCCTAGTCTAGGCACCAACTTTACGCTGGCCTGTCCTTTCACTATCCTTGCACACTTTGCAGAGCTAGACTGGGCGGCTCAGTACGGGGTGGAGGAGGGCCTAGTGAGGATAAGCGTGGGCTTAGAGGAGACACAGTTGCTGTTGCGGTGGTTCGAGATTGCCTTGACAGCTGCGGAGACTGTTGTGAGGTAATTATCAGCTAATGGATCTTTCCTTCAACAAGGATTTTGAAGATGTACACATATGTATTGTATCCAACTACAAGCAAATTAACTATGTATCGATATGGTTTTCAGATTTCTGGAACGGTCGATGCAGCACAACAATGACGTTAGCCCCGTCTCCTCGTAGCGGGAAGCGTTGGGGAACCGTGTAAATTTATCCAATCTGTAAGATAATAATAATAGTACACTAGTAGTACAGACATGAGCTCCAGAGCGAGAAAGATAAATATATGATGAAATCTGTTTCTAAACCTCCTGGCTCTTGCCAACCTTAGGTTTCGTGGGTAGCAGCTCGGGGTTGATGTGAGGAACTAGGCAAGAATGAGCTAAAGTTAATCGAGAAGAATCAAAAGACATACCAACACCACCCTGAGAGATGACAACATCTCCAAGGAGTTTTCCAAGCTCCTCATCGTTTCGGATGGCAAGTTGAAGATGACGGGGAACAATACGTTGTTTCTTGTTATCCCGGGCAGCATTGCCTGCAAGTTCGAGAATCTCAGCAGCCAGATATTCGAGAACGGCAGCAAGATAGACTTGGAAAGAATGCTGTGTAAATAACAATGGACGAATTCGATAATTCAAAATCTCCCACCTGGTGCACCAGCGCCAACACGCTGAGCATAGTTGCCCTTTTTCAGGAGACGGTGGACACGACCGACAGGGAACTGCAGGCCGGCCTTTGCTGAGCGAGATTGTGATTTTCCAGTATCGGCGCCGGGAGCCTTGCCACCGCGAGCTTTTCCGCTAACTTTTCCAGACATGATGATCGTTGGTGATGAAAGTGGGTTGAGAAAGTTGAAAGGGTTGGTGGTGAGTGGGGCGAGCAGGTGGCATTGTAAGATTTGTGTTCGCAGTATTTATACTCTGACAAACATCACGATCAACAAAATTGCGATCAACAAAGTCGCGTTCGAACGCGTTCTGACCAAATACATACAAAGTCACGTGTCTGTATATATAGTCTCACACGCCGTACGTTGTATCTTCTCCAACTCTTCCTGCCACTATCATCAACCACCTTCTGTACCTCCTTTTCTTTATCACTAATGGCACCCAAACCTGCCTCTACCGCTGGAAAAGCGCCCGCCTCTACTGCCTCCAAGGCACCCGCCAAGTCCACTGAGGGAGCGAAAGCGGCCAAGAAAACATCGAAGGCGGCGGCGCCTGCTGACGGCGAGAAGAAGAAGCGCAAGAAGGTCAGAAAGGAGACTTACTCTTCTTACATCTACAAGGGTACGCTTCACTATTATTTAGACGCTATTATCAGTTCTAACATCGCGTCATAGTGTTGAAGCAGGTGCACCCCGATACCGGTATCTCCAATAAAGCGATGGCTATCTTGAACAGCTTCGTCAATGACATATTTGAGCGTATTGCGACAGAAGCATCCAGTATGTCTGCCGTCAATGCGCCATTGAATTGAGCTAACATTACAACCAGAACTCGCGTCCTACTCCAAAAAGTCAACAATCTCATCACGCGAAATTCAAACATCGGTACGGCTTATCCTTCCCGGAGAACTTGCCAAGCATGCTATCTCAGAGGGGACGAAGTCGGTGACGAAATTCTCATCAGCAGGCGCGAAATAAAGTCTTCCTGTTGGTAAGCCAAACCTTCAGTTATCGCTATAATATACTTATTTCAAAATAGTGATCGCTTGTTGGGACTCCGGAGTTTTATATTATTTTCTTTAGGCCTTGTACACCAGTGTATTTTTCTAATCTATCTGTATCGAAACCAGCTCGAACTATGAAATCTTGAAGATACAGTTGCGTCACGATCGCATTTCCGGCTTAACGCATTTGTCTCGGCATTGAAGCAAAACACTGATGTCAGTTGCATACTGTCCTCGCTTGTGTCTCACATCTCTCTTTACTACTATCACTATCGAAAACTTGCAGTCATGGCCCCACCTAAAGTTGCTATTGTCATATACACCATGTATGGCCATATTGGAAAATGTGCGATTCTCGTTTCTCATCGCTGTTCGTATTTTGACACGTTTCTAAAGTGGCTGAAGCCGTCAAGGCTGGTCTGGAGAGCGCCGGCGGCAAGGCTACCATTTATCAGTATAGAGGTTTATTGACGCCCAATGAAGTCAACTTACATCTTTGTGCAGAGTTCCTGAAACTCTTCCTAGCGAGGTATTGACGAAGATGCATGCTCCTGCCAAACCAAACTACCCCGTCATGACTCTTGACGAGTTAGCCAAGTTCGATGCCTTCTTGTTCGGTATGCCTACCCGCTACGGTACCATGCCTGCCCAATGGAAAGTATGTACTCGTCTCATAAGTATAGGGGCCAAAAGCTGACTTGATCCCTATTAGACCTTCTGGGATGCCACCGGCAAACTTTGGCAGACTGGCGGTTTATATGGCAAGTACGCCTCGATTTTCTTTTCTACCGCCAGTCCGGGCGGAGGACAAGAAACTACTGCCCTCAACACGATGTCGACCCTCGTCCATCATGGCATGATTTATGTCCCGTTGGGCTATGCCCATACCTTCAACCAGCTCACTAACTTGAGCGAGGTTCATGGCGGTGCGTGTCCATGCCATTGACTCTCATGCATACTCTTGCTCAAAGCGCCACAGGATCTGCTTGGGGCGCTGGAACCTTCGCCGGTAGCGACGGCTCGCGCCAACCAACCTCCCTTGAGCTAGAAGTTGCCAACATCCATGGCAAGACATTCTGGACGAACGTCTCGCGTGTCAACTTCTAAGGCGTCAGGAAAGACAATACATAATTAAATACAACTGATACGTTTTTCGATATGCATAACTGATAATCGTGCCGAATAACTTTTCCAACGATGATCGGTATTCATTAATATTCATTAGCCTCCACTTTGAAGAAATTACACATGTGAAATGATCAAAGAGAATCAGCAAACTCAGCCATCCCAAACTCGCCCTTCACCTCAGCCGAATATGTTCCTATTGACCAAGGCGTGACCGCTGGAAAGCCTTTCCCATCCCCCACTTTGCCACTCAACTGCGGCGTGATGCTTTCTAGGCGCGCAGAACCTTTGAAAACAGGAAAGACAGAAGCCCACTGCGTCGTGGCGACGTCTTCCGGTCGTTCACCGGCAGGCAAAGGTGGCTGCACGAGGCCAAAGTATTTGCCGAAGAGGCTGGTGTCGAGCGGGAGAGGAATCAGCGAGAGAAGGCTGACAGGCTTTACAGTAACGTGAAAGAAAGGGTCAGCCTCGCCAGGATGGGAGACTTTAATTGTGGTTACACCTTTCGAGCTGGTGATGCTAAAGTTGGCAACGCTCTCTACGATGTTCAAAAATAAGCTTTATGGAACGAAGATGATGGTACATACTAGGTATATTCCAATTTACACGCCCTAAGTAGATGGGTGGGTGGGATGATGTACTGGATAATGAACTGCTCACCATTCTCCGTCGACTCCTTAGTGGAGACATAGAAACGGGTACCGCGATAACCTGAACCTCCGTCCTTGTACTTCCATCTTCCAGGGATATAAACAAGCTCGTCGTCTTTTTACATATCATTGGTCAGTCATCCCGCCTACATCGAGAATACAAAGACGCCTACACGGGCCTTGCGAATAGAACGTCGAACGGTTAACATTACGTTGAAAGGCGGAAAGATAAGGTACTTACCAACAGGAGTCTCCGAGTAGGACACAATCTAGAAGCCCCTAGTATTAGAAAAGAAGCGACATAGCAGAGAACTAAGGTAACCATTACAACTCCAAGGCCACCAATAAACTCCCCTCCGGAAGCTTGAGCCTCAGCTTCAAGTGGGTGCGCGAAGCCAGCCGGGAAACTTGAGGTCGAAGACAGGCCTGGTATTAAGAAAGTCCATGCACGGCTCTTCAATTGCCATGGCCTGTGAAGTGTGATGGGTTAAGTGTGATGGGTTCTGCGTTATGAAAAACATGCATGGACCGTACGCTGGAACTGCAACGACACCAGACATGGTGGGGAGGGTTCAAGTAGCGTTATTGTCCTGATGCTTGATGCCTGAGAAGAATCACGTTGGAATCACGTTCAAACTTTGTAAACCGAACAGAAGACGCCCACAGAAACCGCGCGCAATTCAAGGAAACTTGAGCGCTAAGTAGCGCTGCCAACCATTAAGTACGATGATCATCACAAGATCAGGTGGTACAGATGTTACATTGTCATTTAAACCAAATTTGAACGATTGAATCTTACGCGAGCTTAAAAAGATCCCCTAGTACTCCCATAGCAGTGACAGCGGCCCCCGCACCTGCACCTTGCACAATCAATGGGCGCGCGCCATATCGCTCCGTGTGGAACATAATGATATTATCAGATCCACCGAGAGATGTCGCGAACGGGTGGGTCGTCGAATATCTAGAAAAGGACCATGAATTACGTGTTTCCCCCGTCATTTGAGATATCAAAGCTTACTTCTCAAGGCCAGCTTTTACGACGCCCCCAGCAACGTCCACAACACCAACAAATCGCAGGACCTTGCCCTCTGCACTGGCATCAGTGCGAAGTTGGGCAAACTGCGCATCGAACTCCGGAAGGTGCGAGATGAACTCGTCGCCTGTGGGGATGCCCTCGAGGGGCTTGGGAATCAGGGATTCTGTCTTGACAGAGAGGAAAGATTGTAGGGCAGGGAGCGCCGTGGGTGTGCGGGAGCCCGAAGAAATGGTACGAGCGAGGATAGTCAACTTGCGTGCCACGTCGAAGCCATTGAGATCATCTGCGGGATGGGGTTCCTATATAGAGCAAATGTAAATGAAAAATCATGACGAGAAGAATTGAGCTTTACAGTGTAACCCTTCTCACGTGCAACAGCGACGACTGACGAAAATGAGGGACCATCAGGCGCTCCAGTGGAGAAGTTGTTAAAGATATAGCTCATTGTGCCGGAAAACACACCCTCCACTTTGATGACCTTGAGAACATTCTTGTGAACATTTTCTCCTGAAAAATAGACGTCACCAAGACCCACCTTATCGCCAGTGGCCACGAGCTCTTTCAGAGTTGAAACAACAGGCAACCCTGCGCCGACCGTAGATTCATTGAGGAAACGCGCCCCACTGGCCTTGCTCGCGCTCAGGATCCTCTCATACAGACCGAGCTCCCCAGAGTATGCCTTTTTGTTAGGTGTGACAACACTGATGCCATTTTCGAGCCAACCGGGGTACAACTTCGCGATGTCGTCAGATGATGTGTTATCTACGATCGCAACCTTCTGGTTTGGTGCGACAAGGGTCGCGAGCCTTTGGGTCAAAACCTTGTAATCAGGTTTTTCTTTGGATGCTGCAAGGTGCTCTTTCCAGTTTGAGCCAGCCTGGATGGGGTGATCCGCGTCAAAGATCGTGCGCGACGACGACGACAGGGAAATCAGTTGAAATGGAGTGGTCTGTTGTGGGATGGCCAGGAGCTGCTCAACGAGCTCAGATCCTACTAGGCCAACACCGACGATGGCAACGTAGATTTTGGGTGTGGGAGAGGCAGACATGAAGGATCTGAAGAAAAGTGATCGGCCGAGAGTCTGTTGGATATGCAAAGAATGCCGTGATATCGATATCGATAACATCGCAGGTTGCTTTTCTACTCCCACATACCCCTTAAGTCTGGCTGAATATGGCAGTGGTGGGCTACTCTCTACCGTGACAGTGCACACAACTGAACCTGCGACTCCGAGTCACTCTGGTCATCAATATTTCAATGCTCTTGCTCCCACACTGTTGGCATTTTATGCACATTGCATGATGCATCCTATTCGAATTCGAGCAACTTTTCGATCTTCCCAATATCGGGTATCGACGTTCTACCACATTTACTTGGCCTTGCTTTTCACCAAGGATTTCCATAGAGGTTCTCGAGGTCGCGCATACTTCGGCCTTAACTCGCGAGAAGTCTTAATTCTACCTGGCCGCTATGACTCGCCAGGTGATTACTATGAGTACATACTTACTCAGCTGGCGGCGCCGGCAAAGTTTGAAAAGGGTTATATTCGACATTTGCAGGCACTCCCGCCCGTGAAACCCCTGAATCTGCAGGACTTAAATACTACCGCTACAAGTCAGTGGCAGGATTACCGTCCCTTTGCTCACTGCGATCAATGACGGCATATCTTTTCTCTTCTCTAGTCCAATTTAACCTTTTCCATTCAGGGAGTCGAATATCTGAACGCGGAATTGTTTACTCCTCGATGGTGACTCGTATCATCGACGCTTGCTCTCATTATAACGAATGGTCACGAGTCTAGGTGACTCACTATTATCCTTCTCTCCATTGTTGCTCGCTCGTAACATTAGATTTGAGTTGCTGATTTCTTGGCGAACAATAGTAATTAGCAAGTAATTAGGATGAACATGTGTACGACTATATAGCGAGTGTAGAATCATATTAATGTATAGTAGCGATGTTATGAGTTGTAGTGAATCTCTCAGGGGTAGCTAAGAATGAACTCCTTCATCCTCGTCTCCCAGCTGCACTTTTGCAAGCCATTCAAAGTTCCAGTTCCAGTACCACCACAAATTTTCTCCATTCGGGAAGATAGCTGTTGCATGACTGCACGTACCTTGTCCTTTATAGCCTGTTCATGCTTCTGTGCCCTAGGCAACATCGTTCCACCCAGAAAGCGTGCAGAATTCTGCCGATATTTGCTTGCGTCACCGTTGGTTGCCTCTCTTATAAAGTTCCTCTCAACTTCGACGTACGCCGCATTGCCAGGAGTGGCGAGGGCCTGCAAGTGGTACCGGGTCTCGTTGTACGCGATATATCGTAACTTGGGGTAGAAGTGGACAAGCGAGCCGGGTGTGCCGCAGATGACAGGGCAGTCTGGATTCGGGCAGCCGGCGGGATTGACGCGGGGGCCGTCAGGGTTGGCGGGGTCGGTTTGTTGGCATCTTCCGTGAAAACAGGAGGGAAAGATAGCGAATTCGAGGTTAGAGTAGGCGCTCTTCTGATATGCTGAGACGATGGGACCCATTAAGAACTTCGGCGTGGAGGTGTGGGGATGTATGTCTTCCATCAAATCATCATTCTGAATAGATTGACGCGCCAGTCTTAACTTAGATCGACCGGACAAAACGCAAAGTCCTCACCATACTTCTCAGCACAGTCGCGATAGGGTGGGTGTAGTTTGAGAGAAACGCGTTTGTAATACCGACAATGCATTCGCCTTCGCATGCCGTTACGATGACTGGCAAGGCAAAAAACATGATGAATGAGACGGAGGGAAGATGCATCTCGAAACGCTAAAAGAAAACTAGGTGTGTTTCAATCTCGCACAGCGAGATTACGTGCGATCAACGTTTGGACAGAGGACAGAATGCAGTTCTACGCATATGTAACGCAGGTAAACACGCTCACGCGAATGTCACGTGAGTGTAGGCTTCTGATTATGGTTTAAGTTGTCAAATACAATTTACAAGGTTGAACAAACGACAGAATATATAGTGACTAAAGGTACTGTGCGCATACAGCGCCTACGTAACTTTTGACCATTGCAACTGCGAAGACAAAGTTATGAGTGTATCTGTGATCAACCAGTCCAAGAATTATATATTTACCCGGCGAATAATAAGTGGATCAGCTAGGCTTCTTGGAGAGAAAGACTTCCCGAACAACAGCTTTCACCAGATCTAAATTATACGGTGTTTCTGAGGATGTTAGTTGGTCTGCCTTTCCAACCACGAGATTACTCCCAGTCGGAAGCGTGGCAGGTGGACCAAATGCACTCATAGGCTGGCCAAAACTGATCGACTTCAAGTTCCCCTTATTAATAGGCAGCGTGAGATCTCGACCCAAAACGTTGGTGATAAGCTGACTGCGAAAATGGCGCTCTCGGATGATTTCTCGAGCACGCGCTAGCAACGTAAAGTTTTCCATCCCTATGTTCGTTGCTTCGACAAAGGAAATCGCATCCTTTCTCTGACACAACTCTTCGAGGGCCGAAATTCTCCAAGTCGAAATGTCGTACTTTGTACCCAGAAGGAGTTTCTGCACGGGAAGTAAGCCATGTAGCAGTTCGATGGTGGTGATGGCGTTCTTTCGAACACCAAGAAATTGATATCGGTCAGTGATGGATAGTAGGTCAATCCACTCATTAAGACGATCTTCCACTGTCATTGTCTTGACGGAAGAAGAACGACCACAGCTCAACCACCATAGATCTCGGCGTGTCCTATTCAGAACAACGCACCACGTCAGCAATTAGAATGTAAGCTGCGGACGACGGAAGACGCACGCGTAGTAAAAGAAATCCATGAGACTTTCAAACTCGGAGACTTTGACTTCCGGAAGGAAAATTGGACGTTCATCGTTAGTTCCTTCAGGACCTTCCGTGGTGGGAGGGACTTGGAACATTCCACGGAACACTTCTGACTCTCGAGTCAGAAAATAGCGATGAACATTGAATAGTGTGTCCTCCACCTGGGAAATGGTTTTAAGTATAAAACTTAGCGATAAAGAAGTGAGGAGCCCACTCGGAAGATTACCACTCCATCCTCGAAGTAGTAGGTAGGGTGACGTGATGGCTTGGCTGACTTTGAAGGCTCATACATTCGATAATAACACAAGAGTATGTCTAGACGAGAGACACGTCAATTGTCGTTGACAATAAAAGACATTCGACCTTGGAAGAACCTAGCTCGGATGGCGATCCGATCACGCATTTCTTTGAAGATGCTGATTACGTACTTTGGCGCCTCGGTTGCCCCTCCAACGACAATTTGCCAATGCCGTAGCCGCACCACTTGCGTTGCACGGCAGAATATGATGTCGAGTCGCCCCTGATATATATTTAAGCTTGGATATCTCACAAACAAAAATCATCTTTATACATCACAATGAGCTGTCCTGATTGCACCTCTGGCGAATTTCTTCCTGGCGAGCCCACAGGAGTTCTGAGCACCCAGGGCGCCTATCTCGCAGCTGGACCTTCTCAACCTTCCAAACGGGCCATCGTTCTGCTAACAGACATCTTCGGACTGCCCCTCAAGAACTGCAAGATCATCGCAGATTACCTGGCGAAGGAGTTGGCGTGCGATGTGTGGGTTCCAGACTATTTTGCAGGTAATGAAATGTGGACCATTCAGTGACGCGTTTGTTCATCTGTTTCGACCACCTCAGGACGACCCATTATGCCTTTGACCAAAATGAAAGTGATGGAGCGCGTCGCAGAAGTCGCAGGAACTTTGTCGACCTGGGATTGGATACGATTTTTATTTGTAGACATTCTCCCAAACATCCCCGCCTTTATCGCCAGCCGTCACTCTGTTGCGAATGCTAGGATATCGTCGGTGAGGTGTCCATGTGATTATCTTCTAGCGATTCACGCTGACTCAGGGACAAAGTTTGTTAAAGTCATACAAGAGGAGAAGAAATACGAGAAGATTGGCTCCGTAGGGTGTGCCCTCCTTCACAATTCACTGTCGAAATCGTGCAACTAAGACCTATGTCTAGCTACTGTTTTGGTGGTACTGCGGCAATTAGCCTCGGCACCACTGATCTCGTTCAGAGCGTAGCTATCTTCCATCCTGGTCCCTTCACTGTTGAACAGGCAAAGTCAATAAAGGCTGCTGCCTTCTGGGGATGTGCAGTTGGTGAGCCTTCAGGGCATAACTTCCCTTTCTTCAACTTTTGACGCCGTCGGTTAAATGAACAGTCGACCGCGCTGTATCTCCGAAACTCATTGAAGAGACCGAGGCGATGTATGCCGCACGCAAGGGGACCGACAGTTTTATTGACTATGAGTTTCAGGTCTATGAAGGTCCGTTTAAATATGTCAGTATTCCAGCATGTGCTGATTACGATTTTAGGAACAATTCATGGCTTTGCTATCAGGCCTGATCTAACAAAGCCTGTGGTAAAGGAGGGATATGAAGCGGCACTCCAACATACTATATCCTGGTTCAACAAGACTCTGGCTGTGTAGATGGCCAAAATTGCATACGCACCTTTATTGGAGACTCATATATACCCCATTGAATGCTACCTTCTATTTCACAAATAATGATACGCTGTCACCAGTCAGTGCGTGTACCATGAGTTGCCACATTCTGATATTTATACTCTTTGACCTGCGCCACATATATCCTTTATTGTGACGCATAGAAGTAGAACTAATGGATGCTAATTAACCATCGGTCGAGAATCACTGAATATCGATCGGGATTGCATGAAGAATTTTTACAATACAACAACTGTCCAAGCCGCCAGTGATATCAAAACTTCCCTCACATTCTGTTTAAAACTTAAAATTAAAAGGGCTCTCGGATTTGATCATAACTCCCTGGAAGGAGCGAGGACTAAGAATTTGAGTCTCCTGAGTTCTTATACCATTGATCACTCAGGAACTGATGCTTATGATTTTTCTGAGGGGGACGCAGGGTGTCGCGGTCCTTATTCCTGAAGTCAAGGAGGTTGTAGGCGGTTGGCTGGTTTGCAAAAACTCCGCCCACGCAGGATCTTCAGGAAAGCCTGGCTGGCGGAGCAAGGAAGAAAAGAGGGCGGATTAGCCTCTTGTGGTAGTCTAGCTTAAGTGTATTCTCAGCCTGAGGGCTCACCTACCTCTTTCAACTTGACCCACTTACTAGATTGCACGTGAGAATGATCATCTTGGTTTATATATCTAGATTTCGGCATGTGGTATCAGGCACGATGAAGCCAGCCCACTTCTAGGCCTGTCATCAAACGCATGGTCTCCGGGTATGCGCTGTTACTCTCCCTCAACAGGCCTGCCAAGCGCCGACATATGGGCATAGGATATGATAGATATTCCGCCTGCGGAAAGCCAGGGTATTTGACTAAAATTCTATAACCAAAGATTATTGCGCACAGTAAACAAAGAACGAGGATTGACTCACGATTTAAGATCTGATGTGCGCTCGGAAGGTGTCAAGATCTTGAAAAGGACTTTGGCTGCATGGATGGAGGCGCTTTTCGGTATAGCGTATGGCGTTGGTGTGGTATAAGCAAGCCGAATGCTGGGTTTAAATAGCCATATCTGGAGCGAAGAATAAGTATTGAACGATGTAATGCAAGATAAGGGGATGGCCCTCACCAGGATTCGAGGCAGCTCAGCTTCCTCATCCAGAATAACGAATCTGTACGTCGCATGGGCTCGTACGAATTCCGCCATGTCCTCCACGAGAAACGCCGAGAGCGGGATGGTTGAAGGTCTAAAGAGAAATTTCAGTCGATAGACAGAAAAGGGAGGCGGATAGACTAACTCAATCTTTAAGCTGACAGGGCGGATTGCGAACTTGAGGAGCCTGAAGACACTTCGCGCCTTATCCCCGACAGTATGGTTTTGAGATCGACCCAACACGGCACCACACAAGCATCTAGCGAGTCTCCAGTCTTCACCAGGCTAGATAAGGGGTATGGTGAGCAATGATAGAAACAAGTAAAGAGGCGAAGAAAATCAATGGCAAAGAGAATGACAAAGGATGTTGTCTCAAGCGTAGCTCCCATGATGTGTACCTCAAAACATGGGAGTTGTTTGAACGAGCAACCGAGCGCAGCTTGAAGCAACGCTCGTTAATCTAGGATGCTTTGTATCAACCGATATAGCCATCGCCTTCGCGTTCATCCACAATCGCCACTAAACGCTAAGCTAACCCGAAACCATCGCGGGTTTCAGGGAGACATCGGCGTCAGCGTTGAAGGTTTCAAAAACAGCGAGACCGAACGACCGCTGGTAGCAGCCAGCGCCAGTCTTCTTAGTCATCCGGAAATGAAATACGAAGTAATGAAAGGGCTGAAGGGAAGAGTGTAACACACCTTAGCTTCCTCCGCCAGGTGAAGATTATGCAGTGCCATTGACGATTCGTCGAAAAGAACATAACTTCCACCGACAAGTGCCTGGCCTGGTTCTGGCCAAAAGCCACCTTTCCCATGTTTCACTACATGATCGTGCAATTTCTGGTCCGAGTGACACATCCACGCATCCACGAGTTCCTGCCAGTGTTCAGAGGGAAGATCGCGATACTCGCCAATCTTCGTGGCTTGTACTAGGATCAATGAGCATGATGCGCAGATGAAAGAGGAAGGATCCGCAGTTGATAGTTGCGTTGCGTCCAGGAGCGGAGGAATGTCCTCGACGGAATGTTCAGGAGAGGGACGCGGTGCAATGGTAGTCAGCTTGATCTCGTAATGCGTGCTTTGGACACGAACTTCCTGTTTGCCTGGAAGAATACGTGCGGGGAGGAGAAGGGGCAGGGAGTTACTGGGTCCACTGCGGATAATCAGACGGTCACCGCCTTCGGAATGGTGCTCAGGGAAAGGCGGGAGCACTTCAGCTTCAATGTCAACACCAGGGATAGCACCCGTCACGGTGAAAAAGACGAGCACGTGTTGCAGGTTTTCATGATTCTCTGCGACGTAGTTTACCTCGAAGCCGACTGACAAGATAGTTCAGATGAGATGCCGAATAAAATAAGAAGGATGCGCGTACTATTCTGAGCGGACAACAGGGTGTTGGTGAAGCCCCGTGATTCCAATCGGGAGTGTAAAGTGCCAGAGCTGTTGTTGCTGCTTGACCCTGACCTCGAAGACGACCTAAGCCATGATAACGAAGGAGCCGATAAACTGCGATGCCGTAAGCTTTTCTTGAATCTGTGCGTGCTCATTTCCGGTGTTTCGGTGACGGTGCGTTCAGGGGGCATGGGTGGCTGCTCCCTTACAAATTCCGGGAGGGTGAGTAAAGCTTGGGGATCAGCTCGAATAACGGAGGCAGGGACTGCCTCCCGCATGAATTCGGGGAGAGTAAGGAGTGCATGTGGGTCCTTTGTTCGCGGTTGCAGGACTGCATCTTGGCCATGGAGACGCCCAGCTGAAGAATGATTCGCTAATTGTTCCACGAAGGCACGTTTCTGTGGGTAATGAGTATTTTATCACGGCAGGTTCCATCAACGTACTTTAGCCATGTCCTTTTGGCGTGCCCTCTCTAGCCTGGCAGGAAGCCCGCCCTCGAGAATTACGCTTTGATCGGTAAGCGAACGTTCTGATGCTTTCCCCAGGAGATCCCACATCCTTTCCAGCTCCTGTATCTCACTTTCTTTCTGCTTTCCTGAACGTGATTTGATTTTCGGTGTCTGAGTCCCTTCCCTGCTGGCCCGTTCCAGCTGGGCAAGTTTGGTCGACTTGAGTTCCACACGCTGGTTGTGCAGTTGGGGAGCAACGAGATACAATCGATCGATGGCCATCGCTACGCCCTCCAAATCAAGCCTCATCTTCTCATCCATTTGCCGTGATGAGATTGTGGGCGACTGAGGAACATGACGGGATTTGGAGTCTATGGACGTGCGTCCGCCCGAGTCGTCGTATTCAGGAAGAGTATCCTGCTCGTAGTCCACATAGTCGTCTTCGAGATCATACTCGGGTGGGAGACTGATGGTATCATCCTGTAGAAGCTGAAGATTCTCCGTACGCTCCTTGCAAATCGCGGCGACGGTTTCCAGTTCCTCATCAATCTTATTCCAAAGCAGAGATGCCTCCACTACAAGAACAGGAGGTGTTCCTGGAGCGAGAATGTTATGCTGAGATGACAGGCGTTCGACCTGCAGATCGCTGAGCTGGCGCCTGAGCAATGTGAATGGGTCGGAAGGGCCAGCCACGTCACTGCTGCTAGGAGCTGTGGCATCGGAAGGAGGAGACGAAGATGACTGAATTTCCGACCATCGTTGAAAATTAGACAGCAAAGAAACAAGAGAATTTGCCAATAACGCATCCGCCGGTTCCAAAGATGATGAAATTGAATCCATCCTCGCCCGAAGTTCGTGCAATAAATCGGAATCGGCATGGCCACTTTGAATCTGAATCATGTCGTCTGACCCTTCTTTGTTACGGAGATTAGTGACAAGGGTCTGTAGTGCAGAAGACGACGATTCAATCGCAACGAGAGGTATATTTCCCAAGGCTTGAGGGCTTGAGGGCATCGAGTGGCGACGGTCTGGTACAATGGGGTTCCAGCCGTTTGGTACGGAGAGGAGGTTGTTGAGAGTTATGAGGCAGGACTTCTGGACTTGCACGATTGAGGGCATGAGTTCTTGCTGAGATAATATTTTATTGGTGATCTCATCGATAAAGATATAAGACCAACTCACCTGAACGTCGAGGCTTTCTGTATGCTTGGTATTCTCCGTTTCAGCAACGCAAGAAGGACCCGCCTGATCATCGGCGAGCGGGTGGAAGGCATCCTCTTGACCCTGCGGATTACCGAGTTGTTCTCGCGGAAATGGGCTGGGAACTGCGGAGTGTAGAAGAGGACTCGATGCTGGGCGTGTGAGCTGTTTGGGGCGAGTTAAAGTTGCCATTCTTTCTCACAAAGAAGAGGGCGGTTTGTTGGCGACCAATCGAACGGTGTCTTCTAGATCAAGACTGAGTTGAATAAAGTATAAGAAAGAAGATGGTTAGGCTCACATACGGGTCTTTATAGTCCTATACAAGGGTCAGGGCAATCATTCGTGAGCTGGGGGCACGAAGTGATATGGGTATGTACCTCTAGGGGAAAAGTCGCCAGGTGACGCGGTGACCTGGCACGTGACCGTCGATTCTCGCGGGCTGGTTA
>JABAJS010000053.1:0-33779 GCA_018221635.1 Tephrocybe sp. 10521TJB | reverse complement strand
GCGAGCAAATGAACAAGAAACGGGCAAGCTGAGACTAAGTGATCAAGAGGTGGTACGTTATCTAAATGAAGATCAGTGGACTCGCTTGACAGGCTATCTTAATAGATTGGGAATGTGTTCATTCTCCTGTTTGCAGGACATGGTAAGTCCGAGGACTGAAGCTTTCTTCACTGTTTCTCATGGTGTGCAGAAACGACCGCACATACTCTTTCTGCAACACTCGCTCTTCTTGCACTTCACCAGGATATTCAAAATGAAATTTTGGAACATATACTTTCTATTATTGGCTATGACCGTGATCCCGTGAATATCTCTCCACCGCGGTCGACGTCCTTTGTTAGCTCTGATACCAGTCATATTCATTAGGCATACGACGATTACGAAAAACTCAACAAAGTCCTGGCGGCCTTTTACGAGGCCCTGCGTCTGTTCCGTCCGTGGCCTTCCCCCATCATTTCTGACTTGTCGTAACCTTCAAAACATAGCTGCGGCATATATCATGATTCGGGAATCAACTGAAGAAACTGTTCTGGATCTTCCGAATCCTGCTGGTGATGAAGGCAGCACGCCACTGGCAGTCGACAAAGGAACACTAGTGAGTTCTCCCCTCCCGCCCAACATCGTACATAGACCTTTTTGGCATTCACAGATTGTCCTTGACTTGGTTGGCATCCGTGAGTATAGGTCTGTCTTCTTCGGGTGTGAAAACTCAACTTTTCTTTCTTACAGAGTATAACCCTCGTTATCATGAATATCCCGAGGAGTTTAGGCCATCGCGGTGGTATGGCCTTTCGAGCGAATCAGAGGCCTTTCCTGCATTCAGCCTCGGGCCTAGAGCCTGCCTCGGGCGCAAATTCGCCACCGTGGAGGCGGTGGCGTTCCTCACGATGTTGCTACGCGATTGGCGTGTTGAACCAACATTCAAGGAAGGAGAAACGCCTAAGGCCTGGCAGGAGAGGGTCCTATCAGAGCCTGTCTTAGGGATAACATTGGGAGTAAGAGGGGCCCCAGTGAGACTCACACGGCGGCGGCAGGCGGGAAAATGAGGCATGTTGACTCTGCCTGAACTCAAGATGGTACCTTTCTACGATTCAATCAAGATCATGTCATGTCGTGTACTTATAGGTCTTTTCCAACTCAGCACAACAGCGGTTAAATCGAGCGAAGAAGTGATAATATACATAAATGTTGGACTATTCGGTAGCGCCCTTGCTTCATTCCATGAGTCGTGGTTCCCCTCGTGCTAGATTGGCAACTTACAAGCAATGAATTAATTTAACTCTCTTGTGTCCAGAACCATCATGACAATCTTCTTGGGCTTATCGATTATCTCTTTCCCGCCCATTTTTCAGTCACTGGCTGGCCTCCTCATCGTTTTCGCTGTTTCTCGAGTCATCAAGCTCCTGAATGGAATTCAGGTATGTCGTCGCGATTTCATGCCATGCAGCTCTGACTGCATTTGTTTCAGTCCCTGGGCGGTCTTCCCGGATATCGTGTACCATTTCAACCTATGGTGACTCCCGGTGCGCTCCTGCCAACCACCTGGTGGAACCCTGGAAGACGTTTCGTATGGTTTTGGCGTCAATCAAGTGGGTGACCTCATGGTGCTCATGTGATACCGCTCATAATAATGACATGGTTTTGCAGTGTATGCAAAATTTAAAAGCGAGCACTTCTCTGTTGTGCCGTTCATCTCAGGCGTGCCGACAATCGTCTCGTCAAACTCTGACGTTCTACGGCAAGTTCTTTCGGGGGACAACAAGACCCACTGGAAGAGGCCTGAAGAGATCATTGCGGTTCTTGCGTTAGTACCCCAAGTTTGGACATCATGAGTGTATGCAGGTTTTGTTCATGATACTTCGATCTTTTTAGAAAATGGGGCAACAACGTTATCGCCTCTCAAGATGGGGAAGATTGGAGGCGCCATCGACATGCTACAGGCCCAGCGTTCAATAACGAATTGTGTGTTCTGCTTCATGCATCGATGACGGTCGCATTAATGGCCAATAGATACCAAATGGTATGGACCGAGGTCCTATGCACATACCGACAAATAGAGATTGCTGAGGAATGGACGGCCAAAAGAACCGTCGTCGTGCCTGTTGTACAGAGGCTTTGTACCAAGGTAGGAAATTTTTTCCCCGAACGCCCGAGTTTCCCGGTTTCGAATCTTCTTAGATGGCCCTCCTTATCATATCCAAATGCGGTTTTGGTTTCTCTTTCGACTGGATGGCGCCACCCTCTGGCCCCGATGGTAGAATGTCTATCCAAGAAGCACTCCGTATTATTGGAGATAATCACATCCTCGCCTTGATTGCCCCTGACTGGCTGCGTCGGCTCCCTTTCCCTGGGTACGCGTTTCTTAGGCATTTGCCCGCTGTCCTTGGCACAGCTTCTTACCTGTTTACGTCTACTAGGTTTTCACGGATCCAGGAAGCTTGCAAAACCTTCACTGAATTCATGGCGCGTGAGATTTCTGCACGGAAGGTGGAAGTGCAGAGCGAGAGCGAGAGCGCCGAGCAGCGTTCGGATGCATTCACAATGCTAGTCCGTGCTAATGAACAAGCAGCCGGGAAGTGGAGGTTGGATGACCAGGAAGTGGTGCGTGGCACTCGTTATCACTACTCGAACCGAGAGAAATACTACTTAATTGGTGTGGATATAGATCGGAAATGTTTTCCTTCTCCTTTTCTCTGGACACGGTGAGTTCTTAGAATGAGTGATCGTGAGTTTTAAACGAGGGCGAGTGGGCAGAAACGACAGCGAACACTCTTTCCGCAACACTGGCACTTCTAGCACTTCATGAAGACGTTCAGAATGAAATTTTGGAGCAGATAGTCGCCGTAGTGGGCTATGACCGTGATCCGGTAAGAGCCTGTTATGAACTTGCGCGATAGAAAATCCTTGAATTGGCATCATTCCGCAGGTATACAACGACTACAGTGCACTTACGAAAGTACTTGCAGCTTTTTACGAGGCGCTACGCCTCTACCGTAGGTCGATTTATTCCCACAGCCCGTTGTATACTGACGTGGTCGCAACCCAACAGCCACGGCATATCTCCTAAGCCGAGATGCAGCGGCAGACACCGTTCTCAATCTTCCAAATCCTTTGGGAAAAGACGGAAGCACTTCGCTGACTATTCGAAAAGGCACTAGTGTTAGTGAAATGGTTATCTAGCTAAAAGCAACGCGCACTAAATATGCTTCTACAGATCATCATTGATCTTGTGGGCATTCGTCGGTTTTTTCCATTGGTTCCGAGAAAGCTCGCGAGGGGCTAACTTTCTCTGGTACAGAATATAACGAGCGCTATTTCCAAGACCCCGAGACATTTAAACCTGCTCGGTGGTATGACGGCTCCAGCGACTCTGAAGCATTTTCTGCATTCGGCTGGGGTCCCAGAGTCTGCCTCGGACGTAAATTTGCGACGGTGGAGGCTGTTGCATTCCTGACGATGTTACTTCGTGACTGGCGTGTTGAGCCAGTGTTTGAGGCTGCTGAAACACCGGAGATGTGGCGGGAAAAAGTCCTATCTAAGCCCAAGCTTGGGATCGCGATGAGAGTGGGAGACGCGCCCTTGACATTAACAAAGCGGATTGAGAGAAAGGATATATAAGACCGACAACTAGGGATGTACCGCGTACTAATGCTCACACCAGTGAATGTAGATTCTGATATCTCATCAATATTTTGACGCCACAATCTGCACCAATACTTAGATCTACACTAGATGGGATGTACCACGCCTTATGATTTATCAGTAGAAGCCGTCACTCACAACAGCCGAGATGATATAATAATACATTTTGAGAGAAAGAATAACATTGCGTCGATGACTTTCGCTCAGAAATCCAGATAATCTTTGCCGCCGCCCCAGGCGCCGCCTGCGCCACCCACACCGTACGGGTCATCCACTGCACCTGTCGCCTCGACATCTTTGAAAGAGAATTCCCGCTTAAACTTGGCCTCGAGAGAGGACATGGTGCCGATGAGCTTCGTGCATGCCTGGTCGAGAACGTCCTGTGGTGTTGCTGTGCCGTCGGTCTGCAACTTGATAATAAAATATGGGTGCAGGGGATGCGGGACTTTGTAGCCCGCGAAGAGGACTTGCGGCATGGAAAGGAGTTGACTAGAGGGCGAGTGGTTGGATGGGGTAACACTTAGGGGAGAAGGCACTCACGCGCGCAGCATATTTCCGAGGGTGTGATCCTGCTTGACGACTTTGATCGTAGCTGCGTTGGGAATCTTAGTGTCCTCGGTGATTTCTACACTGTCAGAGAATATGGCACCTTAAGTCGATTCACAGGAAATAACAAGGAAGTTCTACGTACGGTTTCTCGCCGTCTTCAAGGACGTAAAGCTCATAACGATTAGGTGCGTTCATGTTGGAATCGAATTACTAAGTGCACTATCCTGCCAGAAGGTCAAGTCAGCGCCTCCAACTACGTGGATTCCAAGTGCCCGCCCACTTTAGAAAGTGTGGGCAGATGGCGTTACGGTAACTGGGTGAAGATGTATCAGTATTTCAGTCTCTACCTCAAGAAGCGCGGAGAAAAGTGAAGAGGAGCCGCCTATGGTCTGGAAAGTTGCTCCACTGATATGATCACGACTTGCTTCTTAAATCCAACAGGTACAGTAAGACGGGAACAAGAAGGGACGAGTAAGAGTGGAAAGCAGAAGGGTAGGGATCGTCGACGGTGCAAGTGGCAATGCACTCACTGGGCGTGTCAAGCAAGCCTTTGAACTTAGGAAAGGGGCTCACCTACAATACTAGGCTTTGCGAACTCTGCTTTGTTTGATTGGCAAGGACTCAAGCCAGAAAGTTCAGTATAACACTACAACAACACCTATTGGAAGTCGGCGTCAACGTGACTAGTTATGGGACAATGACATTGAATTGAATTTGACGACGTGCCAATGCGTTGTAGGATACTGACAGGAACGGTACGTAGATGGATAGGCCACACTAATCTTGGTTCTCCGAAGGTGTCTGTTGTACACCCAACCGACACTGAAGAAGAGTAAATTAGTTAAAGTGTTCGATCGAAGTCACGGTGAAGACTGTCAGCAAAAAAAATTGCGATCATTGATTCAAGCATGTAGCTGAAGTCACCGACAATAAATATGGCAAATGCCCATCATGTAGAGAGAGGGACTCAAGAAGATAAGACAACTCACAAAAGATCACGATATATGAGGACGACGCGTGGAGACAAGCGTTGAAAAAACCAGCGATGACCAAGATCGTTGTTTGTCACTATTGACAAAGTGGCGCCAATTTTCGCAGACACGAATTAGTGCCGTGTCGTTGCAGCCCATCACCCCGCCAATATCTCCTCAAGGTATGTCCCTCTGCTCCCCTGTCGCCCTGTCGCCATTCCGAAGCATCTGTGGACCTCCTACGCCCCTCCCGTGCAGTTTTGGAGCTGAAATGTTGGGTTTTGAGCTGGATCGGTCGAAGCGGTTTTGGATGGCGTTGATGGATTTGGCACACTTGGTGTGATTCGGGCACATATACTCACATACTTTCTTCTTCCCCAGAAAACAATGCCGACACACTTGTCGAAGACCCGCAAGCACCGTGGACACGTCTCGCACGGTCACGGTCGTGTAGGAAAGCACCGCAAGCATCCCGGAGGTCGCGGTCTCGCTGGTGGTCAGCACCACCACCGGTGCGTCTACTTTCTTCAGTCTTATCTTGTCGCATGTTCTAACGGCTTCTGTAGTACTAACTTCGACAAGTACCATCCTGGTTACTTCGGTAAGGTTGGTATGCGTCACTTCCACCTCACGCGCAACCAGCACTGGCGCCCTATTATCAACGTCGACAAGCTGTGGAGTCTCGTCCCTGCTGCTGAGAAGGAGGGCCTCACAGAAAACTCCGAAATCGTCCCCGTTATCGATACCCTCAGGCATGGATACGGAAAGGTGTTGGGTAACGGGCTGTGAGTTTCTTTCTTTTTTTGGTCCACTGTATCAGGATCTGATGCGGAAACAGTCTCCCCAAATTGCCCTTCATCGTAAAAGCTCGCTTCGTGTCAGCAATAGCCGAGTAAGTCCTGATTTGCGCACGATCGTGAGGACGAATGTTAAATGTTCTATGAATAGGCGCAAGATCAAAGAGGCTGGAGGAGTTGTTTCGCTTGTTGCATGAGCGTACATAGCATCATGTTGTATTCTCACTTTCCTATGATCTTATGAACAAGCCCCATGCACGCCGCAAACCCGCTGTGAGCCACTGAGAAGGTCCGAAATCTATTATCAGTCTAAGTTTGTAATCTATGCGTTTCGAGGTCAGCCGATCATCAGAGAATCTGCCGAGAGAGATTGTAAGACAGCGGAAACGGCTCAGCAAGCTTTCTCACCTTTACTCTCTCCATACTACCATGAGTCTCGCCTCCTGGTGTAAGCATTCTCTTCTTGACTGCCCTCGTCCTTGACAGTTTCTATAGATTCAACGACCTATGCGAGGAGCTTGCAAGAGCACCAAGAACGAACCCAACGAAGACATTCCACTAACAATGCTGCACGACCCACGAAAGAGAAAAAGACCCACGAGGCCCTCTTTGGGCCCAATATCGGCGTAGTCAGCAGCGGGCCTGCTTGGACCGCTGCCTCCGAGAAGAGGGTGCTTACTGACGAGTTGACACCTGATGTCGTTACCAACTGGATTACAAAGAGCAAAGATGTCCGTGTCTATTCACGTACTCTGCACTTGTCTGTTCGCTCATGTCCATCAACAACAGGCATCGCAACCTACTACCACTTTACAAGCTCTTGTCAATCTTAAACGTCCGACGCTGCGCCTTTCTCCGTTGACATCTGAGGACTCCACTACGGACCACCACCATCATGGCCTTGAATTCGAATACGATTGTGACGCTCCAAAATGTGGTATCTATGTACACGTACTGCTGCCTAAAGATCATCCCGACGCACCCACAACTGCTTCAACATCTTCCCTGTCAAAGTTCCTTGTCTTCGAATCAGTTGTTGACGGCGGCTTCGGCAAACATCTCAAGCTAGAGGAAGGTGCCTTGTTGGAGCTAGGCCGCTTCGAGTATATGCCCACCAGTGCCCCTACGGGCGAGCCCTCGACAACAGGCGATGTTACGACCACCGACCCCGACGCAGCGACTGATCGCAATCCCCGTCGCCGTTTCACCCACCTGCCATTCCGAAAGCGCTCTCACTCCCATAGTGTCTCTGGACCTGCTTTAAGAGTTGTTGACGCCGAACCCACCCCTGCTACCGATGACAAGGGAAAAGAAGATTCTATGGAAGGTGTTCGCGTGACTATCCGGCTCGCTGCCCTCGATGATCAGGGAACAGAGCTTGCATCACCCAATGAGCAGGTGACTTATCTGCATGTCGTGCGCCTTGGAGCGCAGAACGACGCCGGTGATGAAGATAACCGGGCGTGGGTGGTCAAGGTCGCGAAGAGGGAGGCAACAGTGAGCATGATTTTCGTGTTCTATAAATAGTCACGTCTCACGGAGCGCAGATTGGGCCCCATACCTTCCACTTGCACGAGATCTATGGGCTTACATCGGCCTCAACGACTGCGCATACGCCTGCACATATTGCGGATCATACTTACCCCCCACCTGTAACATCGCTTGACTCGCATTCTGTGCCTTTGCCTCCCGTCATTGAAGACGATGGGCAGTCAGAATGTCTTCTGTGCCTTTCGTCTCCACGTGAAGTTGTCCTTATACCGTGTCGACATTTGGTTGCTTGCAAGGAATGCGCATTGAACATGGTTGAATTTGGTGCGGGCGGGAATATCAATAACTCAACGGAGGTTGACACAACAGTGGATACCGCTCCTGCTACTACCATCGCTGTTCCGACGCCTGAAGATGGTCCCACCCCCGACACGCCTGAGGTCACGCCTTCCCCGGCGCCAGTGGCGCCCGCCACACCAGCCCCCGCGCCGGCACCAACCGCGCGCAGAAAGAGAAAAGCCAAAGGTTGGTTTTGCCCCGTCTGCCGACAACGTAAGTTTTCCCTACTTTTTTCCTTTGCAATTACCAATGCTGTTAAATAGCCTATACCTCACTTCTACGGATAACTACCCAGCCGCCGCCGCCACAAGAACAGCTTGACAAGGAAGCTGCTGCTGCGGAGGCTGCTATCCAGGCTGCTAATGCTACGACAGCGTCAGAAGGTGCGAGAAATGGTGGTCTGTTAGGAGCTACGTTTACGCCTGCGTTCTTCCGCGGACTGAGCTTCAACCGCGCGGCTTCGAGTGACATCGAGAACCAGGCGGGGATGGCCCGCGTGGGTGCATAGGCCCGATTTCCTGCTTATTTTCGGTGGTTTGTACGGACTGTATAATTACTGTACCGTGGGTCTGTGACATTTTTAGGTTGCGGATCTCATTTCTTTGCTCCTGATTTACGCTCCCTTTCATTCTGCCTGTGTGGCGCTCTGGAGATTCCTCAGTTATCTTATAATTTGTACTTCATTTGTTTCACTATGTATGTCTGCTGCTGCATTCCTGTTGTTGTTGTATGTGCTCCTAGTAAGTAGTTAAATTACGATCGATTCATTGTTATTGTGATGAGATGCTGTGTGTACTTGATATGATACATGAAATTATATGGACAGAAAAGCAAATCAGAGAACAGGGGTACTATATTTTGATAGTTAATTAACGCATTACAGGAGAGAAATTGGGCTCACTGGTGATTTCAAGGACGAGGGAAAACGAAGAAACCAAGTGTAAGGAAGGTCATGTCAACAGTCGAGCGTGTATTATCACACTGAATGTCGCAACAATGATGCCGCAAAAGAGCACAGAAATAAGGCCGACGCCGACATGGGAAACGGGGAAACGGCCCCTGACAAGAGCCCTTTGAATGGTAAAATAACGCACAACGCCTGAAATTCACTTTTAAGCACGCATTTTTACTTGATTGGCAAACAAAACTTGCCGGTACAGAGAACGAGGAGAGCAATGACAATGGCCGCGGCACCAAGAGGGCGTGCCCAAGCCTCAACATGGCGTTCATGCTTGTGAGGTTGATTTTCTTCGTCATCTCCTGAGTAGAAATCGGCGATGCTCAAGATCTGGGCCAGAGCTAGAGAGGAATAGAAGACGATCAGCCCCATAGGGTAAGAGAAATAGCATGACGTACCGACACCAGCTAAGGCGATAGAAAGGCTTGTTCGCACGTACGCGAGAAATGTACGCTCCGATGCAAGATGGTCACGCGCCACACTGCCCGTATTCTCAAGTGTCAGAGACAGTGAATTGGAATTGTGTATGGTGGCTACTTCAACAGTCTTGACCCCCTGAATGATGGGTTCTACGTGTCCTAAGCGCCCAACAATAGAAGTTAGATTCACCAGCCGAAGGACAGAAGGAGAGGTCAACCCACTTTCCCACTCTATGGAAACATCTTCAACATCTTCATCCGATTCCTCATCTGGAAGAAGTGGTGTCCGTTCCGAAGGTGTTCGTGTTGAACTTATCTTTTCACCAGGAATGGAATCCTTGAGTATCCCATGGCTACTGCTTGATGCGAATTCATAGATATAGGGCTGCCGGTGTGCCATGACGGTGGTAGAATCCACAAAAATTACCTTCAGCAGGAGCGTTCGCGGAAGAGGTGTAGAGTCCCATTAAAGCCTAGGACTTTAAAGACATGGCCAATGGCGCGAGAGAGGGGTAAGAAAACGCAATCCATGAGCACGTGATTTATTCCCGACTGTTACAGCCCCTGAGTACGCGACGCGTCCTGACGCGTCCACTCTGAGCTTAGCTCTTTCTCGAGGTTTTTCAGGAATTTCAGCGGAATAAATGTGAGCATAAGTTATATACCGACTAAGTGTCCTCTGTTTGAGGCTGCCCGCTGATTTTTGGAGTCCTCCCAGATTGAACATCGATCTCGGATTTGTGAAGCTCGGCCTTCCGCTCAATATAGCAAGATTCGGAAAGATACTTTTTGCATATGGCAAGGGTGAGGTATCGATGGATTCCGCATCCTTCGGCGTTTTTGCTGCGATCTTGGCTACGTCTGACATCGGAGGGCGAAATATGGGAGGAAAAAAATAACCGACATTGTTAGTCCAATCGTCACTCATGCGCCACTCCCCACCTCACTGAGGTGGCATCAAAAACCAGAGCGGCCTTGTCAGGCCGTCCTCTTTTTTTTTACCACGTTGACCGAGACAGGGGTCGAACCTGCAATCTCCTGATAACGAAATCGTAGTCAGACGCGATGCCATTTCGCCACACGGCCATGCTAACTACTATTATAACCATTGTAGGGCTAGAGTTGCACGGGGATCTTTAATGTAAAAATAGGCACGTTTATAGATAGAGGAAACCCTTCAGCAACCAGCCGCCCACACCTTGCAAGCGGGGGGAAAAGTCTTGGGTGTCCGCTGCGGCCGATAATTGTTATTGCTTTAAAATAGTCACTTCAACCCTGCATATTGACGTGGTGACACCTCCAGTAGGAAAATCCACACAGTCCAGCCCAAATCCAGCCTACCTGCATTCAATATATTTCCAAAACATACAGATGGAGTAAAACAGTGATTAAGCGATTAAGCAGGGGTGAAACATAAAGTGGAAGCCATGAGGTCCTCTATACGGTCGGGAGATGGCCGTATCAAGATCAAAGATGGATGTAAATACTTACATTTACAACGAAACATACATCGCAGCGGCGTCGCGCATAAGTGGCTAGTTCACGGGTAATAAGAAGATTCTCAGAGGGCCAGAGCCACAAGTGTGGCGCTCATCCCTCGAATAATAAAGTTCCGCAGAGACTTCGAGGTATATTGCAACAATGGGGATTTACTCTCCTCGATTCTGAAGCCAAGAACAGTAATAAATATAATCAGAAAATGTATTATAGCGGGTAGATCCAATATCCGCTGAATTAAATTGAGACATAGTTAACGTTATTATACAATAGATTACTAGGATCAGTAGACGATCATCGCTTTAGATGCTTCTGTTTCCGCTTCAACTTCTCCTCCTTGACTTGCTGTTTCTTGATCTGTGTAGGGCTGATATTGACTTCATCAGTCTCCTCTCGTGCGATGGTCGCTAGGTGATCGTCAATACAAGCCTCCATTTTAGCCTGTACAATGATGGCTTCATCTTCCCTCGTCGCCGGTCGGTCTTCTGCACCTAACTGCCATTGAAAGTCAAAGCCCCAACCCTGCATGGGTGGGTAATGGCTTTCAGAGTCAGATGACTCAGCCAAGTGAAGTGGCGCCGACGTCGCGGCGATGAGACCGCCTTCTTCTCGCCACCACCGCACAAAGTAGACCGCAGCCCGGGTAGTGTCAAGTTCGGCGCCACGCTTTATCATCCCCATCCGCTGTGCAAGCTGCCCTAGAAAATCGTGGAGATCAACAGTAGGCATAGCACCCTTCGGAAGGAGTTGGAGGTACGCTGGGGCTGCGTCCAGAGATCGATCAGAAAACATTTTTTAGCCGGGACGAGGTAATAGAACGTACAAATGGGATTCAAGATGTTGAGCCTGTATAACAAATAAGACGCAAGAGCTTCCATGTCGTACAGCCCTTCTTTAATTCCCGCTGCACGAAGTGAAAGATAGGCGTTCTTCATCAGACTCTGATCACCGGATAGATGGTATGGGTGTGGGTATGGGGGGTGTGAAGGTTACGTACCTATCAGAGCGAGTTTAACCCCTCTTTCGGCACCTTCCACACCACGTCCTAGGTATGGCAACATGACACCGGGAGTATCAAATGCATAGACGAGTGGTTCCAATGACACTTTAAGCCGAGTGGAAAGAGCCTGAGTTAAGCCTGGCTGGGCAGATGTCTGAAATGCTTTCGGCGTCCCTAATCGGCATGGTAGTCAGTGTTCAGATACACTTGTGAATGGGGTATATTTGGATCGTACGGCCTTTGATACCCATATTGCGTAGGGCGTTTAATAATGTTGATTTTCCGACATTGGGCATCCCGATCACCAAAACATTTAATTCCATGGCGTGTGGATGTTTTTTGGCGATGCCTAGAGAGGAGACATCAACTTCATAAACGAGTCCTCATTTTCATGAGTAAATATGATAATAGCAACATACTTACTAATAGCTCGGATAGATTTCGAATATCCCGCGGTCGTTGCCAGGAAGCGAACATTACCTGCTGGTCAGGAAACTTTTTGGCCATGGCATTGCGAAAGGGCTACACCAGGAGAAGTCAAACTTTCCTTCATAGCATTAAGGCCAAAAGCGTACCTCCATTCCCCATTCCGGAACCAGGTCTCTTTTGTTAAGAACAATAATACGTTCACATGCTCCGGTATTCACAATACGGCGACTGGGATTATTCGGATCCCACCCTCGCTCTAGGCGCCATTTTTGCAGAGCTCCTGAAGAAGAATGGAAAACTTCGTCAACTAAATGGTCGTGAAGGAAGGAGATGGGAAGGCAGGTGAAATGGGAGCCCAAAGGTTGGGGAGACTGCGCAAAAGACTCCCACAGAGGCCAAGCCAGGCAACTCGCTTCTTAGCGCAATAGTAACACCGAGCCCGAAGGACACGCAGGAACCTCTGAACGTACCTTCCAATGTTCGATTGATGCTTGTCAATGGCAGACGCGAGTCTCGAATCTCAAGGACCACATCTGTTCTGGTTAAGAGTGCGGGCAGCATTCTTGTAAACTTCATCATATGGCCAGGGAACCATGACAGCGGGATCGGCAAGCTTGGAATAGGTATGTGTGTAAGGACCATGGCTAGATAGGCGAGTAATGAGGAGTAGTTTAGATGCACACTTCAAGACGCCGAATGGGCGAAAAAGGTGTTGTGAACCGGCCGATTTGGGAAGTTCTGAGGGTCGGACAGTGATGCTGGCTTTTGGGACACGTTTCGGGGGCAAGTATGCAGACTTAACACGTTGATAGGTCTCCGTATAACAGACTAGAGGCAGCTTGAGATCTCCAGACGCCTGCAAGGAACAGCAGAATGTTCACCAAAAAAACCCAGTCGCTACAGCGTATTTGGTAATATTGCGACAGTCAGGGTGTCGCGTCCTCGATAAAGCAAGACCAAACAATACTCCATCCGTTTCTGTCCCCGTAGTGACCGCGCCTGCCTGGTACGCGTGTATTGCCAGCCCCTGAAAGTGAGGCGCATATATCGGCTGGAATAGTAAACAAGCTGATCAGCCGTCCGATTAGCATGCGCCATCCGCGTGTTTTTGAGGCAAGATTATGATTTATACCGTCTTATGACATCAACCCAACCGATCGGATTTGGCCACCGGAAGGCACAATACTTACCCCCAGTTTCCTGTCCTTGCTGATTCTGGCACACAAGACCGACAAATCCAGTTATTTGGGTAGGTCTCATGAGCTCTGCCTGTTGAATTTATTTTTTTCGTGTGTCGCACAACTTGAGAGGCGGGTGCCATTTTCAATTTGATCTGAAGCACTGCCCACTGTAGGTGTAATTGCTATAATTTGACATATGTGATTAGCGGCCTTGAATTGGAGCACATGCTGTGCTTCTACCCTTGTCTGTGAAGTGAACAATACAACATATGACCACAAACAGACAACATCGCATCCCGTTAGCTAAATGCTTAGTAGAGCGGTCTTCGACTGTCTCTAGGTAATTTCGTTGTGTCTTATCTCTTATACAAAAATCCAGAGCTTTCGTACCGCTGTCACAGCTGTACCTGTTGTGCGGCCACTTGTGGCAAACTCCCAGGCCACAAAAAATAGGATCGATCAAGGATCTGCCGTCAGTGGTTCAACAGATTCTGATATTGTCGTATTTTACTTATATAAAGCAGATTTACAAGTACTATAAACGTGCCAACCATTTGACACTGCCAAACTGATTTTCGATCGCCTACCCAGCGTGGCTCCGAGCCGGCCATCGAATTGAACGCCTAACCCGAGTCCTCAAGGCAAAAATTCGGTACCTACATCTCTTATACGATAGCCAGTCCGCAGTCCTTCGGATATTGACACGGGAGCTCTGTTGCGGTGAGGAGCCTGAGAGGAGAACAGAATCGTCGGCATCTGATCCGAAAAAAGTGACCAGTAGTTCAAGGGCGCCAAACCGGCTGGGCATAGCCTTGGTCTGCACGAGTCACAAGCAGAGGCAGGGATGCGAGCCTGAGGGGTGAGCGCTGCAGTGCCAAGTTCACAATCTGCATATTGTTTTGTTTTTATCTTTTTCTCCGACCCTTTACGAATACATACATTTCCCTCTCACGCATTGCTTCACGGATTTCAAATTTGCAGCCGCTGACACTGCCGTAAAGCTTTCCATACGGCACAATATTTTATTCAAGGCGGCAAAACATGTGGCCAGTTACACCGATAGTAAGCAAACGGGTTAGGTGCGGAGATATCTGACGCCTCTGAAGTCATACCACCCAGTAAAAATGTTCGCACGCCGTAAACCATTTTCAGATCGTCTCCAAGCAGAAGACCAACAATGAATAAGTATAGCAGCTATTGGTAAAATGAAACAGGTGATATGGTGCTTTTGTGCTAACGCCATAAATATACTTGGTCATTGGTCAGGGTATCTGACAGACGCCGTCACAAACTTTCTTCAACGTTCGTGAGAACTGGAAGAAGAAGAAACCACCGTCCGTCCGATAACAAAGCCTTTCTTGTGGTTTCTGGGGACTGGGGCTGTGTGGGTAATAAGAAAGGAAAGAAGGCACAAAACCTGTCAAGACCATGTGACTATTCAATTGGGAGTAGACAAGTGGCACAATTTGGTTGGGGGCGCTCGATCGCTATCGAAGTCAATCGATATCTTGGGCTAATGTACACCGATTATTCGTTGGCCACATGGCCACATGCTGCGAGATTATATAGATTTTAGGGGTGCGATCAAGGTGACGGTAGCGACTCGGTGCTGGCGCTCCTCAGGTATACTTTGGGGAAGCGGTGGATTTGCCTTTTCTGTCCACGCGTCGACGAATAAGGAAGAGCAGTAAAATGGAACTCCGGCGGCGTACGGCCTTAATATTGTACTTGTTGCACTGAAATTTTTATAATTCCGGAGGGTGGCCGCTCGCAGGCCCCTAAAGCTTACTGAAGTACCAATTTTGGGCGCTTATTTAAGAGGAGGCACCACCGAAAGGGTCAACAGAAGCACTAAATCTGTCCTAGCTAACTACTATGGACTCGAAAAAATGGAGGTTGCCGAACTGCTCCAGAGAATTCGGTACCCACCTGATGAGAGAAGACGGAAAGCATGGACGAAAAGCGAGTAGGCCGTGAAAAGAGACGTGAGTGGGCTACGCTAGACCGTTGCCGTAATTGGCACCTTGAGCGGCTAGATCGGCCTACTCCGAACGGTCACCGCTCTTGGGGAGACGCCGGCGTGCAACTCACAATGAATTAGGACAGGAGTGATGCGCATCAGCTGTCCTGACCACAACAGATGTGCGAGAAAATTCTAGGCGTCAAAACAACGTTACCCAAGTGTCGGGTCTGAGTTATGTAGACGGAGAGTCGCTGTCACCCATTGTTTCTGGAAGGCGGGGCGAGACCAAGTTTACGCAGACAGAAAGAGAGTTGGTACCAGGCAATCATATAAAATTTGGACAAGGAGATATCACCAGGGCGAAGGGCGTGTTGAGCTGAAAAGATAAAAACATATGAAATGTATCGCAGCTGTTTAGCTGAGATGGAAATAAAGGGCTGCGGTGTGTTCTCTTGTTCCTGATGAGGGCGCTGTGTGTTTGCCATAAAAGGAGGTACTTTGAAAGAAATTGTTCACAGGCGGCAAAGGAGACAATTGGGTATTTGTTCCGAAACGAGCGCTGGGAGTGATGGTAATGATGCAGGAGCGATAATCGATGAGGGATTAGAGTCACAAAATATGCTTTGGCAGGGAGAAAGGGGGACGGATGGGGGTAGATCAGTGATACCTAGAAGCACGTGCCGGGAAGGAGTTGTGTTTGTTGATGCTGCCGTAATGGCCACCCATTGCTTCCAAACCACGACCTTGCTCCACTGCGGCTCCTGCTATAAATCTCCCTTTCGCATGTCCGTTCTCGTCCCCCCACATCCTCGTCCACCACGACCGCTAAAGAAGATGCGGCGCACGGCCACCTCGGTCATGGCAGGTGCCTTTGATGTTCGCCCGCCCCGTGATGCCTTTACATGTCTACTCAACGGTGTGCCACGCTACAAACCTGGTGAAAACGAGGAAGAGATTGCGAGGAAAGCAGAAAAGAGGAAGAGGAAGGAGTTGGCCGCTCTGGAAGCCCAGCAGGCATCGTCTTCACACGTGGTGGACTTCAACGCGAGCCCCGCCACGTCCTGTCCAAACCCGAGACTAGATATTCCTCACACAAAAACTTCTGGGTTCTGGCCTGTCGATGCACTGCCCTTACCAAACTCATTAAAGGCGCCTGCACGGCCCAGGATCGAGCTGAGGACAGCACAGCGTTCAGTATCCATCACGCCACCACCTACATCCCCGACCATGTTTCTTTCAACGCCAGCCTCAACGCCAGGGCCTTCAGACTCGTCAAGCACCTCTCGCACATCATCCAAACGCCCGCACACTCCAGACGACGAAGAAGATCTCCAGCGGCGCACCTTGCCGGTCAGTCGGGGTCGCAAGAAGTTTACTGCGGTTAAGAAAGGGTGGAAGGGCTGGGTGGAGGGCTCTCCGCCGCCATCAGAGAAACTGATCAACCTCGACGCTGTACCAGTGCTTCAGGAGAGGAGAACCCGGAGTGGGAAGAACTTTGACGCAATCGGGGTCGGCAAAGATGGATGGGTCTAATGGTGGGTTCCACATCTCAAGTTTCAACCGTTCGATAAATCTGATTCTCTGGCAGTCAGATACCCATATACCAGGGAGGCCATTGACGAGGGCGCACGTTCATCAGGCACGTTCTGCGCCCGTCGCTGCGGACGGTGCCGACCTGTATCATACCGTAAATTTCATCGTCGACATGCTTTCTTTGCGTTACCTGTGTTCGATTGTATTGATTCTCATCGGTCTTCACTATTCCACCTAATTTCTCGTTCTTCTCCGGGTTTTGTCGTGTTCTGTATATTCATCGCCAATCCACTATCCACTCTAAAGTCTTATGAGGACGTCAAACTCAATAGTAATCTAAGTTCCTATTTACACCACTGCCTTCCTCGTCGCCATGTATCGTAGTCCTATCTTCAACATGAGTTGTGTAAAATTGAATATATCAATCAGACTATTTTTTCTTCCGTGATCGACCGCCTTCAGTGGACGAACATCAGATGTCTTCAGATATCTTGATGTGGTTACACCTGTACTCGTACTCGTAACCCGTTCTGCCTTATGAGGGCGCCCCGTGATGATCATCAAGAGCTCGAGGGCCAGAAGAGAGTCATGTCGCCTCCATGCCAGCACGCGCATCTCAAAGTATCTTTACGTCAATTGTACGACCAGCCTCCATCTTGACCCACTATAAAGTGTGTTTGGCACATCGAAGCCGTTCTGGGAACCTCCTGCCTCGAAGTACCCACCAGTTGTCCCAGTTGCCGTAACAGCCCACATCTGACCCTCAAGGACACAACATCTATGCAACACGAACAAAACCATTTTACCCAAACAGGTGACCCACGTCAACGTGATCATTATACTGATACAACGCAGCCTCACATTAAGTTACAAGGGACAGATAGGAAGTGTGTAGTGATGTTCTTGTATCAGATAATTTGTACTCCAAACTTGTCGGGATGTTCCACCAGAGGCGTGCTCGCCATAGCAGGGCTGCAGCTCGGGTACACAGCAGTTGCGGCACCACCGCTATACGCCTCCTTCAGCCTCCGCCAGATGACACGAAAGCTCGACACCGAGCCCTTCTCATACGCCATGTAAATCGCACACGCACTTCCGGGCGGAAACTCGCCTTCCGGCAAAGGGCTGGTCATCGGTGTCGCCACATGGCTTTTGCTATTCAACAGGAGGCTATTCCTGGACTTCGGTGTGATATACGCTCCTGACCCTGTGTGGTTATTTGCAAAAGGAACGCCCAGCGCATGCGCTGCTAGAAGGTCCGGGGAGCTGAGCTGCGCCGCCGCCTCTGAGTCGCGATCACAGGGGGCTGTTGGAGCGATAGAGAACTCAATTCTGAAACGGACGGCTTTCAACGTGTAGGGCGTGCGTGAGCCACTCGGGTCCTCCACTTTACACTTGAGCGGGCCCGCGTAGTCTGCTTGACTCATTCCTCTATCAAAACCCCCGCCTTCAATTGTCGCACCTAGCTCTTCGAGGATGCGTCCAACATTGGCACGGGTCTTCGAAACGTTGTCGACTGAGTAAAGAACGCCGCCCTGCGTACTGCCGTGGTTTTTCCAGTTGAACAAGTTAGAGAACCACCCCTTGAACTCCCCAACGACGGGCGACGTCATGAGGCGGTTACTCGAAGTGGGGGAAACAGCGGGAGGGGAGAGTAAAATCGGCGAGCCGAACGCTGCCGAACGCTTTTGCTGTAAGTTGCGGAAGTCGAGGGTTGGCGCTATGCAACATTATCAGCACGTCGGCACAGTATAAATTTTATTTGGAAGAAAAATACTTACGTCGCATTTTCTTCTCCTTCTCCTTCTTCTCCTTCGTGCCCTGTGTGTTCGTAACGTTCCCCATGGTTCTCCCCCCGATGCCCAAGCCAAGTCCACGCCTTTTCTGTTCCTCAGACTCCACGCAGCTCCAGCTCTCTTCCCCTATGCTCTTGTTCTCCTTATCGCCGCGTTCCTGAGCAATCGAAGCTGCGCGGTGACCGCGTGTGGCGGCAACCTGAGAATCACACGCAATTGCTGGGACCCGAACAACCGTGGCGCTCGGGTTCGGGGAGGGAGCGGGCGAAGGCACGCTGGTATCTCTTCTTATCTCGGCCTCGAGAACCTCTCTGGGAGTCTTTTGGTCGGCGTTCACCATAAGCTCAGATATCATATTGATTTCCAAAGGAGGCTTAGGCACTGGTATAGGGATAGGAGCATATATCGTAGGAATCGGAGAGGGGATCGGCGAAGATGACGGGGTAGGCACGGCGGCCATGGACAGATCAGGCAGGTCAGCTGAGGGATTGGGGGACCTAACGAACATGCTCGACCTCCTCACCCCAGACGTGGCTGCTACGCTCTTGTAACACTGTAAATTCACGATGTCCTGTGCTTGCAAATTTCTCGGAAATTGTATGGTAGAGACCATCTTATCAGGCATTGGATGCGAGTAGGTGTGACCGCGTCTGGAGGGAGGTGGCCGAGGCCCACTCCGTCCAGTCCCAATCGTTACCATAGTACGCGGGGAATTGACAGAAGACTTGGATTTTCGGTCGTTTGCGGGTTGGGATGGCGCTCGCCAAATATCCATTCCGTTCTTTCCTGAGACGTGAGGGGCGCGTGGTCCGGCAGGTGAAGGCGCTCTCCCCCTTGCGCCACCATTGCTTCCAGCATGTAGATCGATGGGAGGTACAAGTCCAGATATGGGTATAGATGACGGAGAACAAGGATGAGCATTTGCAGGAGCCTCAATGGAGAGCAGGCCAGGTTTGAAGCCCTCGTACTTCTTGTTCACCGTCGACATATCGAGTTCCCAGCCAAGGCTAAGCTTCGTGTTTCCCATATCTAGCTCGTCGATCAGATCGTCATATTTGTTTGCCTCCAGGTTATTACGGATGGATTCTTCTCTATACCGGGCAAGGAGAAAATAGAAAGCTTTTGCATGAACGCCTTGGCCAACCGGAGAGCAAAGATCCCTCTTGAGTAAATCCCCATTTGGGTCGGTATGACGGCCCCAGATTACACGCAAAGAGGCCAAGAGTTCAGGATCGATTAGAGACGGAGAAGCGATGGGACGAGCAAGAGTACTTGGTGATGGCGGAAGCTGAGTGATCGCTAAGTCTGCTTCCAGCTGTTCAGAAGAAGGCGTTAACTTTGTCGGCGTCTGCAACCACGGATGAGAGAGAATATCAGGTATCTATATAAAACTAGTTGGTAAGATGTTTTCATTTGCGCAAAACGGAACGCACGCTAATCCTTTTTTCGACGTCAACTATTAACATCTTCTCTAGAAGGTCCTTAGCAAGAGGGTCGATCCATGTAGGCATGTCGTATTTTCCGCTTTTTACTTTCCCAAGGAGGACCCTGACATTTTTGTCATCGAAAGGAAGCCGCCCTGTAAGCAAAGCGTAGAGAATGACGCCACAGCTCCAGATGTCTGTCGCATTTCCCTTGTAGGACTGTCCATTGACAATTTCTGGACTTGCATAGTGTGGCGATCCGCAGCTCGTGTCTAGTTGAAGGGAAGGGTGAGCAAATGCAGCCATGCCCCAATCAGCGATTTTGATAAGTGGAGGGGAGATAGAAGCTATGAGGATATTTTCAGGCTTGAGGTCTCGATGAATGATAGAGAATGTGTGCGCATAGTTGAGTCCATAGACAATTTGTTTGAAGTAAGCAAGCGCTTCTGAGGGTGGAAGGCGTCCGCGGTTGACTAAGAAATCAAAGAGTTCGCCGCCTTCGACATATTCCAGGACTAGAAAGAGCTCCTTGTCGCCTTCGTAGACGTCATAGATCCGCATGATATTTGGATGGTTCATGAGTTTCATCATCGTTATTTCCCTGTCGATACCCAGTCGCTGCTTATCTGACTTGGCCTGTTGAGTCGCCAAAGAGGCACGGGATGTGACGAGAGGCGCTATTGGTAGAATCTTGACGGCAGCAAGTTGACCTGTGAGTCGGTGCTTGGCGATTTTAACGCGGCCAGAGGCACCTTTACCGACACATTCTCCGAGAATCCATGGGCCTATGTTCTTCGGATCCGTTGGTAGATCAAACGCGCCAACGCCACCAGCCGCGGCCTTCTCCTTGGCCCAGCGAGTTCCCAGGGGAGCGGTATACTTGATAGGAGGAGCGCGGGGTGGGCTCGAGGACACAGAAGGCATATTAGACGTAGAACAGAGTAGACTGATTATAATGGGATAGTTTTGTATTGGGCGGGATGCTCGACCAGCGGGCAGCGCTTGCAAGTAGTGGACGTGCAAACTAGAGGAAGGGACAAGGCGTCTTGAACATGTGATGTGATTGATGTCGCATGTCACATCACCAATGTCACAGAATTTTCGGTTGAACCGCTCACTGTGACAATGACTGCTGCTGCTCTCGGGCACGGCTGGTCCGTATTATCCAGAGCAATATCGAGCTATGCTCCCAGGTCTACATCTGCTACCCTTGGCCTCAGCTTTTCCTCTCGGCCAACCACAGCAGCCGTTGACGATGTGGTCGATGCGACAACCGCCGAACCAAATAATCGCTTCTTTTTCGAAGACCAGTCGGAAGACTATGTCACCATCGCTAGCCATTCAATTCCTCCTTCACCTTCTCTATTGAGCGTCATAGAAGCAAAGCTGCCATTGCAGCTACCTCAGCATATTCCCGGCGACACGTCTATTTTCGAGGACAGCACCACATATATTCCACTCGAATTGCCCCGCTACCACCCGGCTTCGCTTAGCCAAGTCATAAGCAACCTCCTTACTCTAAAGCAATTTGATGAGGCATACGAATATCTGAAGGAGGCACACAACTCCGATATCGAGCTACCCAGGTCCTACGTCTATGAGCATGCAGCCCAGGCTACTATTACTTCGTCGACCCTATCGGAGGATGAACGTATAACTAGATTTACAACCTGGCTCAAGATGTTCCCCGCTGCACACGAGACCTTCCAGCGGAAACTCCGACGCTCTAGATGGCTTCTTTTCCAAACCCCACATTCGACTCCCACTCTCGCCATACAATTTTCCCTGATTATGGCCGAAAAAGGCTACGCACCGGTAGTCAGTCTCGATGCAGTTCCTTTCATCGTGAGATTTGCACCCCCAGCCAGTAGCCTTCGCTTCATCGAAGAGTTCATGAAGAACGATAGCGCCTACCTCGAGAAGACCCTCGATGCCATGGAATCGGGGAAAGTGGAGCACACAGCCGCCCAGAAAACTTGGCTTCAGAGCAGAGTATTGTCGAGACGGGGTGAGATGGCATCTTTAGTTCAGGGTCCCGCCATAATGGGTTTGGCACGACGAGACTACTTCGAAGAGGCATTGTCGCTCTTACCCACCCCCAAGAACTCTTTCCCGTTGCCTTGTAACGTCTACTCTACTCTACTCCGCCGGCTTCGTGACGCCCGGCCGCCCACTTTCGCGGAGCATATCAAGCACGTTGAAGCTCTGTCTCATGAGCCAGTGTACTGCAGCTCGCTCAAGCGCACTCTATATCCAGATTCAGAGGATCTAACGATCTTGGAGAGAGAGCTCAATCCAAGTTCGAATCAATATGTTGGCGAACAGCTTGCAACTGGATTGCAATCCTTGATCTCTGACATCAAACATTCAGACATGTCCGTACCAAAACTCGTCGCATTCCTTTCGAACTATTATGACACAGGTCGAACCATGGCTGTCGTACGTCTGCGACGGCTCGCTCTTAGACGGAGCATTGCGGGCGAGTTCCTTTATGCTGAAATGTCATATTATCTCAACCTTGGACACCCTCTGCTCGTTCTGAAGACCTTCCTGAACTTCTTCTCTGTCTATGGCATTCCGACAGAAGATGTAGATGCCGCAATTCGCTACCTCGAGGACAACGAGGAGGGTTATCCCAGTCATCCAGCCTATAAAGTTAAACAGCATTTCATTACGCACCGAGTCTGGGCCGTCCGACACCACACTGATCTCGTGTGGCTTTCCCTCGCGAGAGTTGCACCCTGGCAATGGGTAGAAGAACTTTACAATAAGTTCATTGAATTTTATAAACGCACCACACCCAACGAATCTGCTGCTTCCCGTGGTTCGCGACGAAATGCAATCCCTGTCAGCCCCCAGGTGTTCACTGTATTCCTCCAACGATTGCACCGTGCAGACCAACCTACCTATGCTCTCCAGATTTTCCGCGATATGACAAGCATTGGCATCAATCCTACCATCCACCACTTTACATTAATGGCGACGAACTTTGCGCGGGCCAATGATGTGTCTCGTGCGCTTTCGGTAGTGCTAGCCCTCGAGCGCGCTCATCCTATTCAGCAACAACAAGACATGCAGTATCGGGGGGAGCCAAGGGAAGGATGCGATGCAGGCATCCCATATCCTGATGTCGTACATTACACGAGTATTTTAGGGGCTTTTATCCGCAGAAAACATCTTAAAGAGGCGCGGCATATCAAGCAGCTTGTTTTTGATCGATTCCGGTACAGCCATGGCGTACACCCACCGTTGGACCGAACTTTCGAATGGCTCGTCGATCTAGAACGCAGAATAGAGAACCAAGTATGTTTCTATTTCTTGTTCACGAACAAATATCTAAATAATGTCATGCTGTAGTCTACATCGTTTCAAGGGCGTGGGGACAATCCACAAGATTAAAAGGCTCCTTGATATATGTGGGCCGCTCAATCCCGATTTCGTGTTATTGGTTACTAACGCCTACCTCGTTCCAGTAATCACCTGCCCATCAGTCCACGTTGTGTTCCACTCGGGCACTCACCACGACCCCTTCTTTTTCCATCGATGTCGACAACCTTGTGTCGAGCACTTTGGAATCTCTCAGGAAGGAGACCACCATGCGTGGTCGTCATGACCTCTCGATTGCGGAGATATGCGAGGCGAACAAGCGACCGGTGGAGGAGGTCGACAAGGGAAGCCACCCTTGTGCCCTAGCGACAGCGCAGTGTGTTCTCGATGGCTGCCCTGACACCCTTCTCGCTTTTCGTGAGATTTAGGGAGTGACATCTCTGCGATCGGTGTCTTTCGAAGGGGGCACCTGTGTGCAAAGGAAGGAGCTTGGGACCTAACTAGTTATCTTTCGTCCGGAGCTTCTGTGTTGAACTCGTGATGACCTATTCTTTGCATCCGCCTGGGAAGGGTTGAAGACCTGAATGGAACCTACATAGGGCAGCCAATAGGAAGATGTATGCCTCTTCCTTTTCTTCCATCTCATGCTGACGAAAGGCCGCTGATGGGTATAGCGGAAGGCAAAACTGGTACCCGGAGGTACTGCTTCCCTCGGGATATTGAGTCATTGATTTGTAACCTCGAAATCCATACCAATAGCTGCAGCTAAATTCTTTGTTCTAGTAAATAATAGAAAGTCATCTCTAGAGATTATTGCTGGGCAAAGGGTGCAAGGCCTAAGCCAAAATGATGTCATAATTTGCATTGCCATTGAGGTTGATTTATAGCCCTGACGAATGGGAGCTGGCTATAAACTATGCAAATTATGTCTTTAATCGCAAGTTATCCATGTGGTACAACTCGTAAATTAACGCGAAAACCCAGCCATAGTACCATGTGCATAGCAACGATCCAACAACGATCTCTCTCACCCTACTCGTAAGAGTCATTAAAAACTTCTTTCGTCAGCATGCCATAGAATTCATTTCGGCTTTCTCCAAGCTCTGCATTCTTGAACAAGCATCCATAATCTTCGACAGATAGGCTACTTTGGGATGGAGCAGGAAATCTTCGCCCTTGGCGTATAACCGCATGGCGGCGCGGGATGAACCCTGCCGATCACCGGTGCTATTTTCGGAACAGCCTCATCATCCCGTGCCTGTCGCGCTCAGAATAAATACAGTCATTTCTGCGCCACCAGAATAAAATGAACACCTTGGCCATTTGGTGGATATTGTGTGTGCCAGTGAATTACGGAAAGCCTATTATGGATAGATGGAATATCTCGGAGAGTTCCTAAATTCTTAAACGCCGTCCGCCCACAGAGAAGCATTGGGGCGGGTGTAGAATGTATCGTGCTGTTGTGATAAAAGACAAAGGTGAGACTATTGTAATTGTGTATGCTAGTAACACATTAACGTAGCGGATAATTATTCACCCAAATATTTCTGCGTGACTCCGAATCGCTGCTTTCTAACCACAAAAAAAGTATCAACGGGCAAGTGGCCAAACAAACAGTGGAGTATGATTGTTATAGCAATAGCAATATGGATCTTGTGGAAATTATCGGGAGAGGCCCAACACCGGGATGACTGGGGATGTTTTTTTGGGGGAGTCGATGACTGGTTAGCGGCAGCGGAGTAGATGCAAATCTACGGATGCAGGGGTAACTTGAAGCCTGAAAGATAGAAATCGAAAGCACTGCTATCTTGGTCCGTATGGAGTTCAAAGAGCGAACCTAGTCACGTTCCAACAATGAGGCGTACCTCGTGGCAAATGTCTGGCCAATTTTGGAGGGGAGAATGCAATAGACCACGTTTCCTTTGTAAACACGCTGTGGCAGACTCTGCACTGCAGTATATTCGAATTTACAGCTTTTCTGCATGGTTTCGATATCCGATATCTGAGTCAAACTTAACATCACTATTTCACCCAGCTTCTCCCGGTGAAATCGCGCGTCGTCAACGATCATGAGAATAGTTAACCTCGTTCAGAAAGTATCACTTTGTCAGATCGAGGGAACTTTCTGGTATCTTCGAGAGCAACACAATCAAAGTCACCTATTCTATTCGAAGATCCTTCGATCACTGACAGGATGTCCTTCACAATGAACAATGGGGTGAATGATGCTGATCAGGGCCAGTGTCCGCGGCCGCCGATTCCCGAGAGAGACTTCGAAGAGACGAGACGATCGATGTCTCCATTCTGGTAGGATACTTCAAAGTTGGAGCAAACGTCAAGCCCTGCGGCGACCCCGGAATAACACACTGGGGTGCATGCGAGGCTTCGGAAATTATCTGAAGATTGCTCCGATATCACAGCAAAGTAGGAATTTGCAAGATATACTGGCAGTAGATAGTATTAATGGGTGGGAAATTCCCGACTTAAATGACCGGGGGATATCCCGGATGAGGGTGGATAGCATATTTGTAATTGTTTTAACATCAATCCGGCCGGAAATGGTTCAGGTACCCAGGTGTGACATAGCCACTTCAACTTGTCGTCGGTCCAAAAGTTTTTACGCGTCTGGCCCATGACGGAGCACTGCGCTTTTGGGCTCGGAGCTATAAGAATGGACGCCACTCCTCTCCTCTTCGCTTTGATCCGTCACAATTCCACCTTCGTAGGCCCCCGCGAACGCGACCTCGATGATCGCCGAGTCTCCAAAAAATTCAGCGGCATCGAGGGCAATGGCCAAGCCGCTGAAGAGAGGCCGCGCCTGTATGAATTGCAGGCTTGTATTGGTTTTTATATGTTTAAGGCGATGTGCTGACTTCGTTTCGTGTCTTACAAAGGTTTCTCAAGATAGTCAGTTTCAAATCCATCGAATTTTCTGAACGATACTAATGCGAGATATAGAAATGCGACGGGGTTAAGCCAATATGTGGACCTTGTCGTAAACATCCTAAGGATGATGACTGCGAGTATGCAGATGGGCCGGGGAGGTCACGGACTAAGGTACTCGAGGATACGGTAAGCAGACTGGAAGCACGTCTGCATGAATTAGAGCACCCGGACGAGACAACACCATCTGTTACCCTACACGACCCATATAGTGCGTACCATGAATCGGTCGCAAAGGCGCCTTCGTTATCTATGCCAGAAGCCCGCCCTTTCGATCCATTATCGCCCTTTTCACCCACATCCACGTCTTCCAGCTTGCCTTCCGGCAGGCCGTGGAGAAATTTTGGGGCTTTTGACACCAAGACTGAGTCTGTAGGATCTAGTGGCTCTTCTTCATCACCCCAACGACAGTATACGAGCTCTCCATTCTTAGGGACAGAGGTGCGCAATCATGCTTTTGATTATCATCTTTATCTAAATAGGCTTTGAAGGAACCTGGATTCATAACAATACAAAGCCTGTGAGTATTTCTTCTTGCCCCTTCTGCCAGCACCTTGACTGTAACCCTTATAGCCTCGATAAATTTCTGCCGCACTGCCTGGAATTTGGATTCTTCCTCAACCCGAACCGGTTTCGCGAAGCAGCCCTTCTTCCTCTCTCATTTGGTCACCCTTCCCGCCCTTCCCGTGCTGTTCTCAGCGGCGTATACCTGTGGGGCGTTCACCTCTCTCAGTCAGAGGCACTACTCCAAGAAGAACATTCTTTCATGACACGGGCATTGCAACACACCGCCACAGAAATGTTCGGAGGACATTCAGACATGATACTTCACACTCTCCAGGCCGAGGTCCTCCTATCGTACTACCTTCTTCGCATAGGTCGCTTTATCGAAGCAAAATGTCACGCAGCAACAGCTGTTTCTCTTGCGCTCGGTGCTGGTTTTCACAAGACGAGGTCCACTAATCTAAACGCTTCGGCAATACTTGGCCTGTCGTCTGATGTTCCGATTTCACTTCCCCCGCCTCACGATAATATCGAGGAAGGCGAGCGGATTAATGGTTTTTGGGCCGTCCTGGTGCTACACAAGTATATAACAATTGCTTTGGAACCTCCCATGAGTGTCTGTGGAACTCTCGAGGCCCCGGGCATTCAAGTTGACACGCCATGGCCATTAGATATTCCAAATTACTCAGATGTATGTGACCCCTTCGGAAATTAGCTGATTGTCATTAATATTTCATTAGGGTTTACTGCATCCTGACATCCGTGGAAATAACACTATCCGCAATTTTTTGCTCAATGTTGTTGAGAGTGGCCATCCGGGCCACTCAATGACGGCACTTAATGTCAAGGCCGCCATCTTATTCCATCGATCCGCCCAACTGGCTGGTCAATGGATGCCAAGTATGTCACTGATTCTGTCTGTCTTCTTCAGATAACTAACCATATGGCGTTTAATAACAGATATGCAACCGCGAGAATTCCACTCATATACGGCAGCATTTCAATCGATTCATCGTCTTATTGAAACATTCCGTTCCACTCTCCCACCCCTTTCTCACTTAGACGTCAAGCACCCGACGACGAGGACACTGCTCCTCATACATGCCCTCACCGACGCTGCAACCATCAAGCTTCACATAAACTTCTCTTACGCTGATTCCTCGTCGAAGCAGCATTGCTTAACGGCAGCACGGCGGATGGTTACATTCGGCGATATCAATGTTCAGGAAATTGGGTATGTAAATCCCATCATGGGTGTAAGTCTGACAAGCTCTCAAAAATACTGTGTTCTAACAGCCGTTGCTTAGACATTGTGGGTGGCTGCTTGCCATGTCTTTATCGATGAAATTTCGCGTGTGCGGTCGATGCGTGATGCTTGGCCCCCAAACTCTGAAGGGAGTGAAGACGAGCTCATGGAGAGGCTGCGAAGTGGCATGTCGGCTCTGAGTGCTCTGTCGGACGAAAGCTCCTTCACCAGTACGTAACCGATCTTTGGAGTATACCCAATACCCCAGTTGACGACGGTCTTGTTTCGCAGAATATCAGCTGACGAAGATTCAAGAGGCCTTCTCGGCGATCTGAATGGTCCTTCCGTTCTTCAATTTTTGTCACGGATCCCTGAGTACCCCATACCCTTCCCATCATGATACCGTTGTACTGGCAACTGTGAGACACTCGGAACCTTTATTTCTACCCCCACTCATGGATCCTTTCTTGTCCTTTCTTCTCTTTTTTAAATATTTTCTTCCGCCACACTTCATGTTGTACCAACAACTTTCACACCGGATCTCTGTACTGTAATCACACATCTTGTGTTGTATTTTCTTATATGTATCGATTGGTTTGAGTCACACACGCGCATTCTACTTGTATATTTAATCGCAACATACTATATATCTACTATAACTTGCTTTCCCTCCTTAAAGTTTTGATGTAGTTGGCACAGATATCTGGAGCTATCTGGAGGTATACCCTGTCGTGATCGGCGCTACTGCCAAATCTCCTTCCTCTCAGCGCTTCAGTGTGATACAGGAACTGCGCCAGCCGCGGTATCTCCTTGTAAAATCGATCACGATCGCTCCTTTTGGTCGCTTGTTTTTGTTGAGCAACCCGAGGAAAACGGGATCATCTAGATCTGAGTCTGCGGGGATTCCTGGCTGCGCTGGGGCTGCAAACAACAAAAATACACATTCCTCAGTCAGCGTGCTTGGATATCTTAGGACACGGACTCTGATTTAACCCGAGGAGGGGCTGGCCTATTCGGAGTCGTTGGGCTGTACATACTTGGGAAATTGGGGCTGTGTTGTGGTTTCCTAATCGGTCGACTAAACGAATGACGTGGGATGACGTAAGTACATTTGATTCCGTTATCCTTAAAAGTTAAATAGCCGGCGCAACTTGACGCGACGTGGTTCACAGTGGCAGTGAAAATTTTCGACGCCATGCGATTCCTCGTGCATATGGCGATGACCGCAGGATCGGGAAATATTCTCCTATCGCAAATCGCGTTTCAGAAGTCCCTGAAATGACTGGGAACAAATCTACTCGGCGGAGGCACACAATAATGATGGGTGGTATACAGGGTTGTAAGCTGCCAGTGTTATGTATGAGGAAATTGATGAGCGCCCGTTTCAGGGTCCAGCAGCTACTGCCACTACTTGCCCAAGAGACCACTAATACAAGCGGATACCTTTGAAAAGGCATCGTAGCCACTATGTGGAGGCGGCGGGAATTTAGAAAAGCCTGCAGTGAGTTTTCAAAGAGAGTTGAGCCTTGCAATTGCACAATGACGGCGTTGTCGCATTTGGCCCCAACGTTAATTTGCGCTTGAATCTCGCCCTTTGGGCGTCTAGCATTTGTGACTCAACCCGATTCTCTTTGGTTGCTAAACCGACTCATTTCCAGCAAACGTAGGCGTCTACCGCCTTCCTCTAAGTGGCTCTTTCTAAAAAAAGGTAGAGCTACTCCACCAAGGTCACCTGGGTTGTATACAGACGTTATTGTTTGCGCGCGTCGTGACCCGGTTTCCCGCCATGAGGGCGCGCTGAATGGCTCGTTGACTGATGTAAAATATTATTCGGCCGTCTTCATTGCGGCTGACATGGTAATGGTGAGTTTTTTCTGATTAGGATGGATGTATCGGTAGTTCCCCATTGTAATGGTACAGGATATATAACATGTCGCGTCGACGGTTTGGTGGGGAACTTGTGGAGATACACTGGGAATGGATCCCAGCTTATGTCAGGTGGCCCAACAGAATCCCTCAGACGCCTACGTTTTTGCAAGCAGCTTGTCAATTAATACCTGATAAATACATAAATACGGGAGTTGCCTCATTACCGTTTTCAATCTATTTGGTAGGTACATATGACATGGCACCACAAGTGGCCATGTGCTCATACATCAGCAAAGAATGCAAGACTAGGCGTCTACGTCGGGTGAACTCGCAGGGATCTCGGTTAAAGTCAACATTCAACAACGGGACCGACGGTTCATGAGAGAAAGCTGGCGGTGAAGGTTATAGGCAGGAACCTAGGGCCCAGGGGTTTTTCCACGCGTGCTGCGACACGCCGGGCAGTAGTGGCCGTTGAGGGAAGGTCACAACTTGAAGTGAGATAATAAATAAGTCAATGAAAAATTGAATTTTTTCTGCTAAGTCAGATAAGAAGATTGATGCAGTGACTGATTTGTGACGGGCTACATTCACAACGGGCCGTTGCTTGAAAGACGACTTGCTCCACTCCACCGTCTGACCGTCTGGCCCGGCTGACTACTCGGGATCCTTATCCCTGTCCGCCTTTGACTAGAGGCTTGAGCGTTTGATGACCGCTATGCCCATGTCTTCAGCTCTCTTTACTTTATTTGCTTTACCTACCCTCGCGACTGCCTACACATGGAAATTCGACTCGTCTCCGCAGCAGTGCTCCAACCTTTCTATTACGGTATCAGGCTCTGACGGAAAACCGCCTTATCGTGTCCTCATTCTTCCTTTTGGACCAAGTCCGCTCAAGAATAATATAGAGGCCAGAAAAATAATTGACCAGCCATTCCCGGACACCGCGTCGTCCGTCAGCTTCCAACTTGACTACCCTGCTAATTCTCAATTAGTTGCTGTTGTGAGTTATCTCGATATCTCCTTTCTGTGTTGTCCAATTCCCCGCCCCACACCTTCGCTTGAGTTAAGCCCACTCAGGTCACCCGAGCATTCTCAATATTCAATGAGCGCTCCTTATCCACCCAATTTCCTAGCTTATCGGAATCAGAGCTTCTTCAATAGATACATCCTTTTTGACGACTTTCAACATTCCAAATTCTTTACCCAGTGTCATTCGATTGTATGCTCATCTTTCACTTATGTCAGGTCAGCGACTCGACAAGTTTTGGCTCGGGTGGGACCAGTGTGGCTGCCACAGTCACATCCTCATCCGACGCATCTTGTTTCAACGCAACAGCAAATGTTTCTCCTGATTTCGTTTTCTCGATCGAGCCAGCAAACCAGATTGTCCAGTGCGTGCCAACGCGAATATGGTGGGATAATTCAACGGTTGTGGGGTAAATTGCGTTATTTCTGTGTTTTTACACCTATTGACGTTCTTTGAACACCGCCAGATCAACTAACTTCCTCGGGCTTATACCAGGGGGACAATCATTCACCATTCCTCAGTCTAATATCACCAATATCGTGGGGGAGGGCACTGGTTTCTCATGGACACCTTCCCTTCGTGGAGGTACTACTCTTATCATTGTTGGTGGTGACAGCCGCGGAAATGGCACAGCCGGTAGCAGCCTCAACACCGTCAGCAGCGGGCCAAACAACATTGGATCTTGCCTCAATGACGCCAGTCCTAGTTCAACCCCAGGAAGCCCTGCAGGTGGATCTTATGCGACAAGCGCAGCTGGATCTGGAAGTGGTGGTGGAAACAATGTTGGTGCCATTGTAGGCGGCGTCGTCGGTGGAGTCGTTGGCATCGTGGCCATCGGCCTTCTCTTCCTCTTTTTCTGGCGCCGCTCCCGTGTCGATAAGAACAAGGAGAAGCAGCCAGTGAACCTGATCAACGCTGATGACGACGACGAGACACCAGCAGAAGCCACCCGCTTGAACAATAGGAACGAGCTACCGGAATACTATCAGCCCGAGCCGTTTATGGTGCCCGATCCCACTGTCGCTTCGACATATGATGAAGAAATGGGACATACTTTGGAGGGTCGCCCTCTTTCTGGATACACCACCACGAGCCGTAGTGGAACTCCCGATCTTTTGAGTTCTTACGGTGCTGGTTCGACAACCACGGGAGGACGGAAAGGGCAGATGAGACCGATGAGGCCAGTCAACATTATACAGCACGATGATGCTGGCCCGAGTGAACCCCTCAAGCCGAATGACGAGGAGGTCGAGACTGTGGAGCTTCCACCTGCGTATACCAATATTCGGCAGTGATGACCCATGGGAGAGGGAGCCGCCCTTCATCGATACTTTTGCCAGTGTCAGGCATCCGCCAAAAGATTACCCAGGATATACCGTTTATACCACGGCGCATTTCCTTTCTGGCTGCGTTGAGCGACTGCCAATGTCTCTTCTTGCTTCATCTTGCGCATCCAAAGGGTTCTTCTACTATATCTCCTGTCGTTGAAGCGCACAGTTCTTGTTACCATATAGCAAAGGGCACACAGCCTCCTTCCTACATATATCTATTAGCCCTATTTTCGTTCTTTTTACCTGCTCATTCTTTGCCCATCAATCCTTTTTGCTTTCAATTCTTGTTTTTCACAGCCATCATGGACTTGTCGACAAACGCAGTTGTATATATCGCATATATTTCATTGATCTCCTTGGACATTGCACTAATACTGTCTGTTAGCTGGCGCCATTATCTACATTCTTGGGGTGTACTTACCGTGTACGGAAACAAGTTTTCAGTTCAACGAATGACTGCAGTTCCGAACATCACGAGATTAGAATTCTAGGATCGCGAGGTGTTGCATGAATGGAGGTACATACATCCACTGTGACTTTGGGCCACGCGTTTGGACTCACTTCCATGCACGGAATCCACAGCCGGGCCGTCTTCTGCCCTGGCACTTGAACTTGTACGTCGGGCTTCTTTCTTCAAATTCTTCCTTCGATACATAAACGCACGCCCAGCGACCCGATGCATGTTTTAGAAAATTAGTTGTCTTTACTTTCTTCAACGCACAGATATCGGTCTGCATAATTGACCTGCTGCCAGCAAGCTCTCATCCAGATTTCAGGTGGTGCCTGGCACGCGTCGTCACCTTTCAACATTGAGAACTTCGTGTCCCACGCAACACCAGATTGGGTCATACACCCGTCAAACCCCAGAAAAGATGCAAGCAAGATGCAAGTCCCCTAACTATAGTTTTCAAGAAGCCATTCATAATACCAGATATTTCGGTACAAAGTCTTCAGTTCTCGTTGCCGCGAATAGTCGATCGCGCGAGGGGATTCGGATGAATTTCAAGGTTGTTCCCGGGCCGGTTCTTGGACTCTACGACTCTGACCTTCCTCAGGCAGATGATCATACTCAAATTTCTATTTATCGCGCTGTGAGTGATATTTCTCGGGCCTCATAATGAAGTTATCTGCGGATTTGTAGCAACATACTCGCACATTTTCCCGGTTTGACCATCTATCATTCTCGAAAATCTAATGCAGGTGCAGTCAGAAACCCACGCCACCGAAACCACCGGCTTGGCAACCATCACTCGAAATATGCATCTTCAGGATCTAGGCTATGACCCTAGATGTTTTTGGTGTGGATTTTCACGAATTGCACGAGCATAGGAATGCAATAATTTAATGATATTGCCTGACACTGGTACACACATACTAAGATTGTTTCAGTAACACACGATCACACACCAGCTTGAAATTTAATCCCAACACGGTCATTTGCGGCAGCTTTATGCTAGTGGACGTGATTCCTTGTCTACAACGACGAGTATCACTGATGCGTAGTTTGAACGCTCTACGATCTTGTCATGCGCCACAGTCTACA
>JABAJS010000052.1:25004-62358 GCA_018221635.1 Tephrocybe sp. 10521TJB | reverse complement strand
AGATATTATAAGGCCAACCTGAATACTGGCGCTCTTTCGTACCTTTTTAGGTGTAACACTGACCAAGTTCAAGAACCCCTAAATTCCCTAACAGACTCTAAATCTGAGCTCAAAACGTCCTCTGCAGGTAGTAAGCAGCTGGTAAGCAATGCGTTAATCTCTGCTGGAAGTCTTTTGAATTCTGTCCTGGAAGTTTTGTAACTGGCAGAACGTTCAAAATTCAGGTCTTTGACGGCTCAGAATGCTCAAAGAAATCTGAACAATACCAATGATGATCGTGAATCAAAGATCTCGAGGCTCATTGACCGCTGGCTAAGTCAAGCCCAATGCTGGTTAATCATTTGCTTTGATCTATCCAAGGAAATGTTCGACGGTACAATTGGTATGCCTTACAACCTTCATCTTAGGCTATCGTCTTACCTTTGTCTAGGAACAGAACGATCCACCTCCTCCACAAACAATGATTTTCGTTTAAAAGATGATGTCCCAGTGCTCATGTATGCTTGCATTCTAGATCTTCGACATTCCAAAGCAACAACTTCAACAACAAGGACCGTACCTGTATAAACCTTCCGTTCTTCCAACACAAGGCCACAAACGTTGATGCCTGCCCACCGCTTCCAAATCAAGTTCATGTCTGTCCGAGAGTCATGCTGCAAGGCTTTTGCCCCCGTCAAACACAACCTGACTTCGCCATAGATGTAGGATTTCGGGACGAGTGATTTTACCTGAAATCTTTAATTGGAAGCAGGAATTCAGGGTTCATGAAGTCTCTGTAAGTTCGTTGATAAGATTTTCCTCTTGGATTGGCTTGGTGACAGTACTTAAAATCAATAGTTTCACCACATAAGGCTGTGATCTGTCCATGCGTGCGATCATCTTCTGATACTTATAATTATCGCTGTGTTATCGCTGTGCCTTGAATCAAAATAACTTGACACTTCGGGCGTTATGGGAAAGGGACATGAGTTGAGTCAGTGATGGTGACATTCCCAAATAGACTAAATAGGTGACTTGTCGTCCATATTTAGTAAGTGTTGGTGGCGTACATGGCATTGTTGCATAGCCAAAAGTTGAACATATGTATGATGCTTCACCATGCTCGAGTCTGAATAAACGGCACACGCCTAAAAGTTCTTGTTACATACCAAGCCAGACATAGTTCGTACGTTTACACTAGGAAATGCTACTAGCCATTCTCATTCATTCGCCGAGGGCTGGGGAGTTCACGTAAATGGCAAGCGTGTCAATGTTACCTGATAATTTATCAGCTCTAGTCATGTCTCTGAGAAGTGGAGAGACGCACCAATGGCAGAAGTAGTTCCGCTGAATCCAATGATCGTTCCGAGCGTGGCATATCCCTGAACGGTCGTGCTGGTGACGGTGGGGACGGCCGCTAGAACTCGATGAGTGGTGGTTGTTCGTTCGGTAGCAAGGAAAGAATACAAACCTTTGGCGTCGAGTTGACCCGTGCTGCTGTCGTAGACCAAAAATCCGATGCTCCTGAGAATAGTAGCAGCTCCCGGGACATTGTCTTGAGCACCATAGATCCCAACGAAAGATTCCTGGGCTAGATGATTATAAGAAAGGCGTACGTCGCAGGTAGCCAAAAGACAACTTGCCAGCAACCTTGAAAACGGCGGGGGTGGCGGAGATGTTTCCTTGCGAGGCAGTCTTGGTACCACCACCTGCCAACTGGTAGATAGTCTCGATTCCAGTAACGCCAGTGCCGCCTGTGTAAACTGTGATCTGCAGGACCTTTGTGATCAACAGCTCAGCGGGCCACAGGCCAACTAAAGAAAGATATGCAATCAGTTCTGACTCTTGCATGGGTCGTCTTCTCTGAACGTACCATCCTTGACGTCGTCGAAGGTGTTCTTTGTGGTGGCGGCTCCAACGGCCTCAGAAACAGTGAGAGTAGGAGACATGGAGATGATTTGCTCGGTCGAGTAAGGATAGGAAAGTGTTGTTGCCCAGTACCGCACGTTCAAGAGCCCTTTTATTCCAAGCTGAGGTTGTTTGAAGTTGTTTAAATTGTTATATGGGTCACGATATGATTTCCAGATGGCCAGGGCACGGCACCAAGTCTGGAATTTCGGCAGACATGTTCTAAGTACAAGACGTCAGATGCCCACATACGCTGACAACACAATAGAACATTACGACGGCGCCCGTGGTGGTCGTTCTCGGTCTTCGTGGGTAAAGAGATGCACTAAAGATAACAATTTGAGAAGGGGTATGAGGACCTATAGCTGAGAATCGGCATGAGGATCATGACAAACCGATGAAATGGCGAGCGCATTGAGGAGTACATGAAAATGGAGGTAAATCCGCACAAGATTCATAGCAATGTGACCAAACGATATCGTGTGTGAGGTGAAGCACCGCTGAACATGGGAGGTATCATACGAGGCATGATTCGCGCTCATAAGACCCCAACTCAAATTGTCAGCAAGATTAAATCTGTGCGGATTCGGTATCCCAGCAGTTGTTTGCGAGGGGGCAAAAGAAACCGCCTATTATCCGTCCAGAGCAGAGATTTTGCTGTGCTAATGCAAAGATTATTTGATTGTACTTCGTGACATGATTTTTGAAAATAGACGTACATATACGAAAACAAGAGCTTGACAGAAATGTGCTCCATAATCGATGAAGTCCAGGATATCATAAAGTTCCTTGAATCTAGGAACGGAAAGGGAACCAAGGTCAATGACATCTACTTGGTCATTGAGTTATGTGTATCTCAAGGAACAATTCAATGGAATACTTGAATTTCATGCCGGTTACACCTTTTCGAGGCTATAGTTGGTGGTATGAAGATTATAAACCGGTGGGCTGCGGGAATAATGGGGAGCGCACCAACTTGGAGGCACTTACAAAAGGGATGAGTGATCCGAAAAAGATCCTCTCAGAACCAGGGGAAAATTCTTTCATATATAAGGCTTGCTTGGGCATAAATCCATCGTGTTCTGCACTGTTCAAGTTGTGGATGTTTCTCAACATGCGAAGATTATATGTGTTCTCTACGTTCGGAATTAGAAATGACATACAAATGGAAGAAATTTTCAGAGACACATACACCCAAAATCAGATTCTACGCTAATAGTAAGATCTCGGAGATCATCTAGTCCCTATGGTTTATAGATAGTAAGTCCACAAAACCGAATACAATCCAAGAATTAGAAACTGGCGTATTGACGCTCACCTGGGTTCACCGATTATCGAGGGTTATGAAATCAGCTGCAATGTATTCGTGAAGGATTCAGATTTGAGGAGATTGCTAAATCCATTATTTTTTCTACAATGCAGGAGAGAACTCGAGTCACGGGGGTGAGTTGACTCCGAAGACCATGGGAAGAAGTTTTACACCTAACCCTAGGCCCCGCGCTCATTTGTCAAACCACTCGGAGAGCAAGAACTACTGAAATCGCTACTGAGAATCACGACATGTCCTAATTTCTTGGGAGAAAGATCTATTCAATATATTGAATCAGTCTATCGGCATCAACTCAGTAGCTGATTGTTGACTTGTCCCACCTAAAACGCAGACTTCACTGAGCAGTGTGGACTCGGACTCGGAGTACGATATAATACCTGGATAGGAAGGAAATGCTCAGGAAGGACACGACTAACGAGTATAACACTTAGCAAAGATATTTCCCTCGATGGAAGAGACCAGTATGGATCTAGACATCGTCGGTATGTAGCACTCCGCGTTTCTGCTCAGGATCCACGTCATTTGTTTTTCCCTCTAGTCATTACTGAAGGCGAATCACACTAGAATGAATGATTTGGCGCCCTTGATGTTGTTTTTGGGCGCTGATCGGTGGAACATGTTGGTAATTCTTCCGTTCCCTGTCAGAGTTTCCTCACCTTACCATTCATGGAATTTAGGAGCTTTTCCATCGCCGGAATCGCATCGACTATTATGGCGTAATCTATTCTCAAGATGTTCTTGTCTTCTATTTGTAATGCCATTTTCAATGTGGTTGTGTGTGACGAAAGTCGATCGCTTGTCCACCCAAAACACTGACTTCACTGAGCAGTGTGGACTTGGACTCGGAGTACGACACAGTACCTGGATATTAGGAAGGAAACGCTCACGAAGAACAGTAACCAGCGAGGATCACACTTAGCAAAGATATTTCCTTCAATGGAAGAGACCAGTATGGATTTGGACATCGTCGGCACGTAGTCCTCTTCACGTTTCAGCTCAGGATTCACGTCATTTGTTTTTCCCTCTTGCAATTACTGAAGGCTTACTCACATGAATGAATATGTACTTTTTGACAGTTGGAATGAAGGATTTGGCGCCCTTGATGTTGCTTTGGGCGCTAATCGGTGGAACATGTTGGTGATTCTTCCGTTTCCTGTCAGAGTTTCCTTACCTTACCATTCATGGAATTTAGGAGCTTTTACATCGCCGGAATCCCATCAACTATTATGGCGCAATTTATCCTCGAGATGTTCTGGTCATCTATCTGTAATGTCATTTTCAATGTGGTTGTGTGTGACGATTGATCGTGTACCTTAGAAGCTCTGCTTTTGGTCGGGGGAATTTTGCCGATTTTTGTGTGCAGTCCGAACGTGTTGGTTATCGAGTTAACTTTTAATCGCATTGCGAGAGCAGCTTCAAGGAACGCCAAATAACCAGAGATTTTTCTCATAAAAAGAAAATAAGACACCATGGCACTTCGCTCCTCCTTCGGTATATGCCTCCTTGGTACATGTGCCATTCTCATCGGTTTGTCGTCATCCTAATACTGTTTTTCCAAGTATAGATTCAGGTATTCGTTTACTCACGAAGCCCGAGGACGGCTGGTGAATTATGTCATTTTGTTCATTGGCATATGTGGCCATCTGACATCCTGTGTTCAGAAACCATCTGCCGAAGCCTCCGTACTTTCCGTAGCGTTGTGGACTTTCCAGTCATGCCCTTCAACATGTTAAACAACTTCAAACAACTTCAACTTACAATAAAAAGGCTTTCAACCTCACCTAGTAGTCAACAAACTCGAACATCCTTACATCCTAGCCAGCATCACAAGTGAAAGTTATCGCTACAATGTCTCCTACTCTCACTGTTTCTGAGGCCGTTGGAGCCGCCACTACGAAGACTATCTTCGACGATGTCAAGGATGGTACGTTCAAGGTCACCACACCTGGCAAAATTAGCCCTGATTGTATATCTTTTAGTTGGCCTGTGGCCTGCCCAGCTGTTGATCACAAAGGTCCTTCAGATCACAGTTTACACAGGCGGCACCGGGGTTACTGGCATCGAGACTATCTACCAGTTGGCAGGTGGCGGTACCAAGACCGCCTCGCAAGGAAATATCTCTGCCAACGCCGTCGTTTTCAAGGTTGCTGGCAAGTCGTCTTTTGGCTACCTGCGACGTACGCCTTTCTTATAATCATCTAGCCCAGGAATCTTTCGTTGGGATCTATGGTGCTCAAGACAATGTCCCGGGAGCTGCTACTATTCTCAGGAGCATTGGATTTTTGGTTTACAACAGCAGCACGGGTCAACTCGACGCCAAAAGTATGTATTCTTCCCTTGTTACCGAATGAACAACTGTCACTCATCGAGTTCTAGCGGCCGTCCCCACCGTCACCAGCACGACCGTTCAAGGATATGCCACACTCGGAACGATCACTGGATTCAGTGGAACTACTTCTGCCATTGGTACGTCTCTTCACTCGTTAAAGGATATGATTAGAGTTGATGATTTTTCTAGGAAACATCGACACGCTCGCCGTCTATGTCAACCCCCAGGCCCTTGGCAACTGAATGGGAATTAGTTCGCCTTTTTGATATATATATATATACGAATCTTTCTGTGTAACAAGGACTTTTAGGCGTGTGCCGTTTATGCGATTTTTCTGCGATTTTCACTCGAGCTTTCGTGAGATACTATCTTCTAGCCGCTGACGCAAACTCCACCCTTAAATATCGGAGGATAGTACTGCTCAAACAGCCGACCACTACCGACACTTACTGCATATGGACAATCGACAGAATAACTTAATTTTCCTCACAACGCTGTCAAATCACTTCGATAGTGACCAACCTTGTGTCAGAAGCCAGTATAGACATTGCTCAGATGACCAAAATGATTCGTGGTGGACATAGTCTCTGATCAAGATGCAAGAGCCTTGCCAACTTGATTTTTAAAGATCGACAGCGCAGTTTACTTAACCTTAATAGTACAGCTTGTCTTCGAGAGCGAATTTCTCTCTCCAATTTTCTGACAAATAATGCACTGAACTCAAACGTTAAGTGTGGGGTTTGTTGCGTCCATGTTAAAATATACGTCACAATGATGTGATAATTAAATTGACGCATTGAAGGGTAGCATACGTAACGCCTTTTCCGAAAAATAATGGATATTGATACACTTTAAGATACACCGAAGTCTAAGAGTTTTCCTACTATACATTGCTCCGTCCGTCTGAAGATCGGTTGAGGACTGAAAATGAATGTAAACAGGCGAGCTTCGTTGTGGTAAGTACAATGACCCCTCACCGTGCATTGAGATTGCAGCATCGGGCGCCACCTTCCTTCTCCGAAAGGCAGAACGCGAATTTAATCTAGAGGGCGGAAGTTAGAGTTAGAAAATGCAAGTGAAGAATAACGGTGGGAGGTACATACGTCACAAGAAGAGAATTTATATACACTGCAGAAGAATTAATTTCAGTGATGGAGCAAGAACAGACGGAGATCCTACATTTGCTGATGATGTAGTGGAAGATAACAAAGTTGAAGTTTTGAGGGGATGCGTACCACTAAAATAAAAGAATGTATAGTTGGTTTATTGGAAGGATCGAATACTAAAGATGCCATACAAAGACGAGGTTGAGAATAGCGATTATACTATTTCAATAGAGAAAAATCAGTAAAGTTAATATGGACTACCAAACTACCTCACCTCGTTACAAGGCCGACATTTATGGAGTATATAATCAGACGATCGATCAGGTTGTCCGTCCTAATCATATAGCCAATCTTAGTTAAGAAAACATTACGGAGGAAAACCTACCGGCGTATCCCATTGCGGTTCTTATTAAGAAAAAATACTAGGGATATCGAGATCAAAACGTCGCAGATCACACTGCCAACTAGTTGCACGGCACCGAACGCCTAGTGACGTGAGCTATCATTAGCGGCGCGCAGAATTGACATAGTACTTGACGGGCGTTTACCTTGGTCCGAGTGCTATGTGCAGAATTGATCGATGTAGCAACAGCTCTAGGCACGAAACATCAGAGAAAATGATTGAATTCAAAATGAAAGAACTCTACAGATCATGCCCAACACCTGATGGAGAAGTTAGGAGACAATGTACGGAATGAGAGTCCGGGCACTTACCCATGCCTCCACCTGTAACAACACATTGAGCGTTTTGAATCAAGAGAGGACGGCAGGAAAACACACCTAATTGAATAATTGAGAAGAGAATCTGGAGATGGATTCCATTCGGTATTGTCGGCAATTGTTAGAGGAGAACGAACCTACCACAACCCAAGTTATCCACCGGTTCCTCTCGCTCACTTCATAAGAAACAACAATCAGTGATGTTTCGAAACATCAGATCTCGCACGACGTACATGTCCAAACCCTCAGGGCGTAGGCGCTAAGATAAGAAGGGTGTGAGATGAGAAAAAATGTCAATGCTGCTCGACTCACGATTGAACAATGGTCTCGATGATGTACTGCACGGATAAGTCATAAATCAATATTGCTCGCTGTCAAGGGTGAAACTTACCGTCATAAATGATGCAACTAGGGCCCCGCTACAATTTCATGTTCAACACAGCATCACCATAACAAGGTAATCTAAAAAAGTACCTTGGGTAGCGAAACGAGAGTTTTTCTACAAGGAACCAGTCATGGATGCCGGCGGATAGACTGAAAATGTGAATAGAGTCGAAAACGCTGAGAGAAAGCCTATCAGTTTTCACAAAACATGCCAGAAAATGTCGATCTGACACGAGCACACCAACCTGCGAAATACAGGTTATACATCAGAGTTTGGATTATGATATAGATTTCCGCAGAACTGACCAATATCCTCCAGTGTCTGGCATCCATTGGGAAGTGATAATAGTAGAACACGGTTTGTGCGACAGCCACACCGTATAGCCTACGAGCGAATAACCAGGAGTAGAAGAATATGTCCATAACTTGAGAGTAAATTCACTCACGGAAGCCCTATCATCATTCCTATAGGTAGGTTATTTAGCCACGATGCATGAACAGGAGAGAGCATTGATTACGAACCATAAAGTGCTGGACTGAAAGCGGCGTCGATCTGCGCCTTGGTTGGGATGGAGGGGTCAGCCATGAAGTCGAGAGAATCAGTTATGAAAGACTCTTATAGTGATCTACGGATTATTATAAGATCACGGATGTGGACCTCTGCGATAGGTGATTGAGATTGTAATGTTTAAGGGGTCTGCGGTCACGCACAAAGGTGGACAGTCCGCTCTACAACGGGGCCTGAGGAGAGCTAATATGTGCACTCATGAAAGGGGCTGCCCTGCGATCAGTCGAGGCGTGCCTCTTGAAAGCTGCATGCGGAAGGCCATATTGACATTGTGGAACAACCCATGCTGTTGCGAGACTAGGACCCGGGTTCCGTACCTGTGGCTTCAAGTTCCATGCGTCTTCCGCGTTTCAGACGTATGTTGCGATGACAAGAGTTGTTGATTGATTCCCGTATCAGGTGACTTCAAGTCGTCCATGGGGGCATAAGTGTCTACTGACTATGCTAACAACCAAATACTTTCCTGACACTGTTAATGCGGCCCTGATATATAGCAATCTAGTTCAAGAAAATGATGTTACAAAATGACAAATAGTGAGCGCTGAAGCAACAATCGAACAAGAAGACCAAGTATACCAGGCAAACAACAAACTACTATAGCGGGGTAATTGTGCAAGACAACAGATTCTCTTCTCCATCTTCTCCTGCCATACTTATGACATGCTTTAGATAGTGCTGAATTCATCGTAACATTGTCAGCCTCGCTTGTGATGGTCCAAGAGCTGTCGAACTCACCTGGGTTGTTTTCTTTCCAGGTCGCTCATCTTCATCATCGCCAGCGGTTCGTTTGCGTTTGGAGGACTTCAATGATCGTGCCGTGTCCTACTAAGAGGTTAACGATCGCAGTATACGATGAAAGCAAAGATTTACCAGCAAGACCTTTGTCAGCGGCGAGGATACAGTGGGCGTCTTGCGTTTCTTGTTATAACCCTTCACTGGCAGTCAGATTTTGGAATAATGCTAGCCACACCACGAGACTTGCAGGCATTTCGGAGTTCACGTCAGTGTCCCGAGCTTTATTCTTCCTAGTCCTCGACAATGATGTTGCGGAGGTGCTCTGTGAAAGCGGGTCAGCAGAGAGATCAGTGAGTTATCATACGACCAGAGACTGACTCGTAGCATCCCTTTGCCCCTGTCTCGCACCTGAACGACCTCCTTGTTCCGAGATTCATTATTGTTACGAAGCTCCGGGTTGTTGAGGAATGGGGTCACTTGGCGCCGTAGGCGCTTACCAACTCTTTGGAATGGCTTGTGAACGATGTCCGAATTTGTGTCAGAATTCTCCGAGTCAGACAACTGCTGAGTCTGGACCTCCTCAGATGGAATGAATCCACCATCGTTACTAATGACATCGCTCATTGCAGCGTCATCAACAAACGTTTCGTCGTCGTCGTCGTCGTCACTGTTGATAAGGATACGGGCCAAATTCATCTTGGGAGGAGCTTTGGCTTTGTCGATAGCCTTGACGAAGCTAGAAGAGTATCTTGTCTTTCTGAGGGGGTGGCGCTGAATGTTGATAAGTATGAGGAAGGAGACAAGAATGGACGTGATCTCACTTCAATTACAACCTCGACGTTGGGTAGCGTCTTCTTCGCTTGTGACTCGTTCTTTGCCTTCTCCTCATGTGCCTCTTTCCTCACCTGCCCCTCCTGTGTCTCCTTCCTCACCTGCCCCTCCCGTGCCTCCTTCCTCACCTGCCCCTCTTGTGTGGCCTTCTTCGCCTGCTCCTCCTGTTCCTTACGCTTCTTCTCTTTCTTGATTCTCCTCTCTGCCTTTCGCAGCCGTCTTTTGAACTTTTCCTACATAGATGTTGAGTAAGAGTCGATGCATAATCAATAGTTTAATCAACCTACCTGCTGCTTGAACGCATCCAAGAACCAGGCATCTGGAGGCAGGTAGGCTTCGTCGCGATCATGGTGTTCGGTTTGAATGGCGTCCTCGACAGTTTTGAGTTGTGCCCTCATAAATGAACTAATCGTTTCTGCATCCCAATTCGCTCGGTTGAGATACCTCATCCACGCGAGCCGTTTAGGAGATCGTGACTGCAGCTTCCTACAAACAGCCATCAGTCGACTCAATTCATTCGCGTCGTAATGTGGTCAGACTCACTGAAGTCGAGAGTGAATCTCATCGGAAGCCAGCTTCGGTTCTGCGAGAGGAGGCATTGACAAGGTGGAAGTTGAGAGGGGTCAAGATGAACGAGGTGGTGTGCTGAGCCTCTTTTTAAAGGATGAGCAATATAAACTTGGACTTCTTTGATAGATCAGCACTCGTCGTGTTATGTAACAAATATAGAGCGCATCTTTCATTCGGAAGTTATAGTGACCGACAAGCATCAATATTCTTTGCTTTGAGCCCTCCACGTAGCGCTTAAGGCACGCGTCCAGATGGATTGATGAAGCAGGCAAATGTTCGCGAACTTGCATAAATTCATTGTACATGTCTGAGGTCTGCAGTCCCGTTATACTTTATCTTGAACCTTACTTGTGTCAATTTCAATGAGAGACAACTAGAGCAGACGAGTTAGGCAAAGCTTCCAATCTCGTGGAGAAAGATTACCTACCAACATTAACCGCGCCGGTTTCGGACATGGGCACTGTGCACGCCTGACTTCGCGCACTGTGCACCATTACTTACATCCGGGGTGCCATCTGTGTCACCATCGAGCTGGTCGAGCTGGTCTCCGTCAAAGTAAATGCCCACCTCCCGAGCATAACACCAATTGGACTCGATGACCTCGTCGGGCGATGGAACGAGTGGCAAACGTAAACTGATCTCCTTCAGCCGCGTTGTGTTAGGATCGTTGTCTCCCTGCATAACCGGTTGAGCGTAGGCGCTTGTCATCGTTGCTTGCCCGGGCTCATTGCGAGCTTGGGGGTAAAGTTCGTTCATTTTGATTATGGCCTTTGAATTGAGAAGTGGTCCTTGAATTGCTTCTCGGCGAGGTCTGTTGGCAGTCGTACGTTTAATTACGCCATCCTCCGAGTATCCTGGAATATCAGCCTACGAAAACCGTAAGTAAGATTTTAGAAAATGAAGTCGCAAACTTGGGTTACCAGAGCTTCAATGCGACGGCTGTACCTATTTATCCTGTGCGCTTCGTCGTCTGGCGACACCAGGGTCCGCAGAACTCTCAATTCCTGTTGGGAATAAGTATAGATATCATTGGCATTTGTATCCATCTTATGTTCTTCGCCATCAGGGTGCCATGCATTCGCCATCGACATCGGCATATTTGGGACTTCTGGAGGAATCTGAAGGCTTCTAGCGGGGGTTTGCAAGTGCTCCACAGTACCCATGACATTGGCCTGATAACACAAGGCAAAGATTGTCAGGTTAAATAACGAGATCAAGGGTTTGTACCTACCTCAGCTCCGATTTGGGACTTCATTTTCTTTCTCTTCACATGGTACTTTTCATCATCATGCGTCTCATCGAACTTTCTCTTCTTATCCATTCTTGCTGATGAGTCTTTGAGAAATCTCGTTGGCTCCGAAGTGGGCGCGGCATAATTTGCTGAATGGACATCTTTGAAGGCATGGCCCATTGTCTTCGGGGAGTGGACGGCTTCGATCTCCTCGATGTCGCTGTCGACGTGACGAAGAGTCCAATTATCATCGCCATGGCTGGTTCCAAAGGGCGATGCCAAGGACATGGGCAACACACCTGGGAGGGGTCCAACAGCGAACATCGCGGTGGGATTTGTCTCGTTTCCCGTTCGAAAGGAATGTATGGTAATCGCGTCGATCTCGATTTCAGTATCGATATTGCTGAGAGCTTGATTGTTGCTGCGCTGGTAGGTAATGAAGTTGTTCGGCGTCGAAGTTGAAGCAGCGGCAAGCATAAAGGAAGGAGCTCCTGGTTCAGTCTTCGTGTCCTTGAAGAAATTCTAAGTATGTGAATAACATGTTTAACAGCAGAACATTACCTGGAGTTCGATTTTGGCCTTGGATTTCTTCTTTATTTTCAAAAGCCTTTGACCTTTTGCGGATGTCTGCTCTCCCTCTCCTTTTTGCCCTTGTTGCATCGCCGCTGCCATTTGCTTCTCCAGCTTCCTCGTCTTCTGTCGCTCCTTTCTCTTCCGTTTCTTCTGTTATTTGAACAACGTTAGCAAACCCCCAATTCAGACCAGGCACAGAATAAACCGCACGTATAAGTCTGCAGCATCCACAAACCAAGTCTCAGGCGGGAGGAGTAAAGCGATCTCTTCTGCACGGATGGAAGCACCTGTATTGAGCGCAGTATTGACCGTCTTCTTTCGGGCATGCATGAAGTCCATAATCTCGTCTGTTTCCCAATCCTTACGGCTTAACCACCTCATCCACGCACATCGCTTTCTTGAGGGTAGATTTCTGAGGTAGGAAATGACGAGCTTTCTCATGTCCAATTTCGAAAGCTACTTACGATACTTGGGTCTGAACGTCTTCAGGACCAGTCGATCCGCCTACAGAGGTGGACAATGGCTGCATGAGAAGTTTTGACTCCGTGAGTGCTCGAAGATGCAGAAATTCATTGGAGTGGCGGACCTTTTATATGTGTCAGAATTTAAGCTTTCGATATGATCTGGGGCCGGCCGATCTATGGGGTCAACAACAAGCGTATTTACCGTAAAAAGGACAATTTCCCTTGCAGTTTTCTTGGTCTATGTCTTGCTCAGCCAATAAAAACAGAAGGTTCTCACGAATACTTAACGATATAAGCGCTTTTGGTGCGTGAATGACAAAAAAACGGACCATCCAAAAAAAAAGAAGATATGCATCGTTATCTTCAATCACTTTCGGGATTAAGTTTACACCCTTTCTTCCAGTAAGGGACCACATCCAGACAGATTCACTAGGTTGGTCAACTCGGACACGACGCCTCTACATTTGCTGGTTTTATTGCTCCAAGGCATCGTTATAACTAAACGAGCGTACAATGCTGACCAGCTGAATGAGGTATACAGTATACTGGATTTATCTCGATCTACAAATCTTTCAAGGTTAACTTCGGTCGGTAAAGTCAATTTGACACATCGAACTCCACTTACAACGGCATTTCCTTTCCATTTTTCATCCGCCATCCTGATTTTCCAGGAAATTGCACTGAACTGTGAATAACGTCTCAAACAGTACATGTTGTCCCATTGTAAGGTATGTATGGACATATATGTGACTCGTCTACAGCGAAATCCAAGTCTTCAAACACGTCTCGATCTCCTTCGAGTGACAAATATGATCCACCATCAAAGTGTCTCGTCCTTCTGTATAATTTATTTCACTGCCGACACGTGGGGGGTGATAACCGGCATTTCCCAACTATCTCAAGATTCTCTCTCCTCAATTACGTACAGCATGCTCGTTTCCGTTATATGTCTTAAACCCCGCTAGCTCCCCTCTCCGCTCCAAACCTTCGACTCTGACTACAGGGAAAGGATGGATTCCATCTTTGACGACCCAACACTCGCCAAGCAGATGATCGAAATCCTGAATAACGAACTCAAGGCAAGCAAGATTACGATTCAGAAACTCAGGGCTGTGACAAGGGATAAGGAGGTGGCTACGACACTTGATTCTTTGACATCTAGTACTCAGGCGAATATTGCACAGGAGGTATCGGAGACTGCGAAAGAGCTCCAACACGCAAAGGAGAAGATTGAGATTCTCGAGCAAGCCCTCAAACAATCAAAGGTGGTACGTTTTTATCTCAATTGCTCGCCTGCAGGAACGCGTTCACTCAAGGCGGTGTGCTTTAGACCGAGCACGAGAAGACCGAGCTGCTTGTGGCGGCATTGAAAGACATCGAACATTTGAACACAAGGCTCCGATCTGCAGACGGTGTAAGACTGGCTTTACTTTTCACACTATCATGTTTTCATTCGAGCAATCGCAGCGTGCGCAGTACATTAATGGCCAGGTGATTGAACGGGTAAGTCGCTTCAGTTCTGAGCGAAGGCGAAAACTAACCTCGGCTCTCGTAGACCATGCAGCTTGACCAATCGAAGAAAGAGAACCAGAAAATGGCCGAGCGTGCCAAAGCGGCGGAGATGAATGCGAAAGTCCTAGAGGAGAACGTGAAAGAGCTCAAGAAAAAGCTCCAACACCAAGCGCACGTCCTTTCAGCATCCACTGCGGCGGAGGCCTCATTTCAGCAATCGAAGCACGCACAGCACATTACTGAACAGCTAATCGAACGTGTAAGTCTTCCGACTCTGTTGGGCGACCGTGGGTCGTCAGCCTAGGACTTATCTTGAGTCTTGTAGACCCAGCAGCTCGACCAATTCAAAGAAGAGAACCAGAAAGTAGCTAAGCGGGCCGAAGCCGCTGAAAACTACGTAAAAACCCTGGAAAGCAATATGAAGGATCTCGAGAAGCAGCTCAAACACCAACCGCGTCTCCCAACGTCGATTATAGCTGAGGTGCATAGGAACAATTATCAGAGTCAACCCGTTTTCAAGGTAAATTACATACGCATCTACGACTTTGGTATCACTGACGTGATTTCTTCAGTGCCCACCTACTGCGATCGAAGTGCCCTCCAACAAAACGAAGCCTGCACCAAAGGTGTTCTAGCAAGGCCTCCTGAGCATCGAACCACCCATCTAACGTTTTCGCCATAGCTTGAGGACGTTCCAGACTTCCAAAAGTTTTGGCGAGATATTAAGTCCATCCCACGAGCCGTACCAGACAGGAAACGCCTTGTTCCTGTAAAAATGAGTGACCGAAACTGGACAAAATCCGACTTGAAGTGTATCTTAGACTCGGTGTGCCATCTTATTGTTATGAATGCTTCGACTTACATTTCTTCGCAGGTATACCAACCAAAAAGGCACAGTCGATTTATGTCCGCACTATATCCGAACTGACTTGTAGATAAAGCTTCACAGACGAATTTCTCTTCTTCCAATCGTCCCTTTTCCACTGGGACTACGATCAAACCAACGCATTAGTATTCGGTCCTCTCTTTGTGCTCAAAAATGGAGATTGGATGGTAGACCGTGCGTTTGAAGAATTGGACGGCCAGACCCGGGAATTTTTCTTCGTTAACAAGACCGGAGTGTATTACGCTGGTATTTATAAATGCCACCACGCACGAGACTGGTTTGCGCAGGGTTTGCAGGTGCCTGGATATATCGTAAGTGCTTCAAATGTTCGCTTCTGTGTAGTTTGGGGAATTGATGGTTTCTTAGAGTTTGAAGTGTCTGTGCAATTCGACAGGTCCTCAAGGGAAGAACTCGGAATTTTCTGCGAGATATAAGAGGGGCGAGCTAAGGGTCGATTGCATGGTGCTTGAGTATAGCGCGTTCAATCACGCGTTGTATGACAAGGCATGCCTCGTTAAGCCCGCGAGTACATTGAAGAGGAAGGCTACGGAGCAACGACAATGCATTTTTAGAGCACTTGGTCTAACGACTAGACTCAGGTTACAATGAGATACGCAAATTTATTCAGTCTGATTTTGACCGCAATATGATTACACTTCGTAAGAACGCTTGGCCTCGTCAATTCACATACAGACACCTTAGTAGTACAATCGATGGCGAATTGAATCGTTATCTGTTCTATAAAAACGAACATTAATACCGCAGCAAGTTTGACATGACAAGAAATGAACTCACGAGACACCTTGCGTCTCATTGCCGCCCGGTGCTCGCCTTCCCATTTGGACCTTCATCTGCCTTGCTCGTCTCCGGCCCCTTTTCCTTCGCAAACGATTCCTTCCCTCCGTAGCGCTGATCACTTCCGGGGAGCTTGTACGGCTCCGTCTTGCTCACGCTCTGGTATTCACTCGTCCTCGTCCCTGCATGACTCCATTCTCCAGACGGCGGCTCATGCGGCTTCTGCACTGCATCCGACGACGAGTCGACCCTATAAACGCTAGAATCGCTCGGGGGTGTAAGATCAAAGTCGTCCTTGGTATAAGAGTCCGCAGTATGTTTCTCGGCCGCGTTTGATAACGTCGGGGACGCGTAGAAGGTGCGACGCAGCCGTAGGACGAGTGCGCTGCGGTTGCGGGCTACGGTGATGAACATGCAGATGGTGGTTGTGTGGGGAAAGACGTGCACGATCTCTTGTTTGGCTTTTATAAGAGAGAACGCCAAGTCGTGCCGTGGAAACGAATTCAAGGCTTCTGTGTACACGTGATGATGTCATAAATGGACGTTCTTACCCCGGGCCGCCTAATCCGCGCCACACGTTCCTTGATCTACCACCACTGCCATGCCGATATGCAAGGGTACGCGAATACAATCTACCTAGTTTATCGACGTCTAGGACTCAGATTCTTACTTCAGAGAAATAGGGTTGCTGCATGGAAACAGGCTCTGATGTCTCTCGGAATCAGTCTTACAGCCACACTTGACACGCCATATTTGAATAGATAAATTAGGGCCCACGCTGGACCTCACAGCTTGTCAGACTTAGAGTTTTGGAACGACCTTGATGTTTCCCCTCAGCATTTTTTTTCATGGCTTTTCGATCATGTTTACGGCTTTCATAATGTCACGATCGATAACGACAACGACGACATTATCTACAGCCCATATGGCGCCTGGTACTTTGACACCACAAGTAAATGCTCTTACACAAACACCATGGCGTCCACAGCCACTTTCAACTTCACAGGTCGGTCTTATCTGATAACTGAACTATTTTCTGATATATAAACGACAGGTGTTGCGATCTACTTTGTCCTGCCATTCTGCATGCACGCCTCTACTGCGTCGATCTCTTTAGACCACGGGACCGCCACGTTATTGCAGCTTTCTAGTCGTCGCGTGGACGACTTCTTCGCCAATACGGAACCCGTCGTCTGGGCTATCACTGGTCTTTCAAACGACTCTCAGCACACTCTAGTCATTTCACCGTCAATCTTCTGCTGCCGTAGGTACTTTGATGTAAGTCCCCCCGGCGCTCTTAGATCCCTGAAAACACTAACGCCAGATCCAGTTACACAGTCCTTGACCCTGGCGATCCATATCCAGAACTAAGCTCAGTGACCTCGGTCTGGAGCACCCCAACAGCTTCATCAATCGCAGCCGGCAAGCTCAGAGCCGGCAAGGCATCCATAGTGGCCACAATATCTATTTTATTGAATGGGCTTGTCGTGATAATAGGACTCGGACTCATGATGTGGCTGGCCGTGCGGAACCCGAGAACCCGCAGGCCTCGACGGCGTCTTGTCAAGCCCAGTGCGTACCAGTATTGGAGCGGCCTGTAGCAGGAAGTGGAAGTGATCATTATGGCTGTGTTGGATGCTCATATGTGTCGCAGTATGTGGTCCACATCAGTAATCAAGTATCTTCCAATTGAAATTGGTGTTCTCCGCGTTTCGATACTGGCCGACGCGTAAAGTTACATGGGTCAAGCCAGGCGAGGTGGTGCAGATTTTGTCAAGATTGAGATTGACGTTCTGAGTTGGATCCAAGAAAGACCATTGCAAAGCGATCTGATCTCACTCGGATCTCAACGACCCTGAAGTATTGTATACGGGTTGACTAACCAAGTTGTGCCGCACGGGATAGTGTCTATAGTGGCGCAGATAAGTGGGTATATGCACACGTCTGAACATAACGAGATTCTGTAAGTCTAATTCTAAACACTATTTGCGCGTATCATCCCAGGCTAAAGTCACGTAATGGACCAATTTTGAAGAGACCTGCTTGAACTCAGGGCTGTGACTACGTGAGTTTCGAATGTAAAAGAGAGGTAGAAGGACGTACTCTCCGAGTAGAATGTTCATCGGCAATCAGAACCGCATTCTCGGGGGCGATCCATGGCACGGAGATCATAGGAGGAAGTGGGAAACATCTCGTGCACACGTACATGCGCCGTTCGTGTATCCGACTAAAGTTTAAGTCGTCAGCGAGTACTAGTGAGAGCTGAAAAACGTGAAAACGGTTTCGCTGAATATATAATTAATCGAGGTTCTTTGTCAACAAATATTCGAATATTCGTGTGGTGAGAATCATGTTCACCTTCAGGGCCGCTTATTATATGGACTCGGATCATTCCGATGACATTTTGAATTTGCAGTGACAATCAGTCACTGACTGCCATGAAATGAGTCGCTATCGACGTTTGCTCGAATGGTTACAAGTTGGGACCGCGCCACTATCAGTAATACACTCCTTCTCTTCAGAAAATTTCGTATTAGCCTCGACCGAGTTCATCTCCAATGGCCCTGTCAATCTTATGGACTGGCGGCTTACAAGGACTTAGCTTTCGACAGCCAGGATGTGTTCACGCCTTTTCACTACCAAGCAGAAGAAGACATAGGATGCCATATATCTCCAAATAGCAGAGGATGGAAAGCAAGCTTTATTGTCAGGCTCGTCCTTGAGTTCCCGAACACTCTCCAACCTGACTACAAACTCACACAGGTTCCAACGAGTCTGGGAGATCTACTATAATCAAGCAATTGAAGTTGATCCATCGAGACGGCTTCACCATTCCCGAGCTCGGATGCTGCCGCCCCGTCATCTGCAAAAACGTGCTCGACTCCGTAGATAATGTTCTAGCGCACATGCTGAAGACCCGCACTGAATGCTCCCTGCTCTCAAATTCTATTTTGGCAGATAAAATCATGGCGTGCTCTTTACCTGATTTGCCTCTGATGCGTAGGTTAGCGGCACAGGGTGCCAGGACGAGGGCCTGGGATGGTGTGGATGCCGATGGGAACGATGTTGAAGGGTTAGTCAAGGACAATGCAGATGAGAAGGAGAGTGACGGGGAAGAGAAGGCAAAGGCGAAGGAGAGTAGCGAGGACAAGACGGAGGAGTCATACTTCAATCCCTCATCAACATGTATGACCAACGCACCTTTCCATTGTATTTGGTCTTTTCTCCCCGCTCGTGGATCCTGATACCATACGCGCATGTTTGTTATCAACTTCATTAACATTATCGTTACTAGCCTCTCCCCATCTCACCTATAGATGGACTTCCAACTTCTTTGTCGAATCCATTCAAATCTCGTCCAAACGTTTGCAAACTGTATGTACATTTTCAGATTCCCTTTGCAAAACTAAAGATGTGTTAGGCCAAGAAGTCGCTGGAAGACTATGCGAGTTTGTGTCCAATGTTTCTTGTCTACCATGCACCACAGTAAGGTATAATGGCGTACTTGCCATTCTTCTTCTTGACCTCTGTGGCCCTCACGGTCAAACATATAACGCTCTGACATCATATTCAGTTCTGAAAATGAGTAAGTAATTCCGCTCAAATTTCAAGTTTGAAACACTGACTCTCCACGCCATCGTAGCAGAGCTTGAATCTTGAAGCTTAAGAGGTGAGATGCTCGTTGCAACTGATAAAGTAAACATACCCCTGGACGCTACCCACCCTGCCTCCTTTTCCATTTTCCTCCCAAGAGAACACGTTGCGGCCCGACCAACGTTAACGACGCCTCGGATTCACACCTTGCACTAGCTTTTCACAGTCCTAGGGAGCCCATCGTCCTCGATGAATATGCCCGTCATTCATATTCCAAGTGCCGGCCTCCGACCAACCGTCCCGCGACTCCGGCAGCCCCACGAGTCGCGAACGGCCATACTTATACTTATCTTCGTCCAGTACTTTCAGCCTACGTCCCCTCACGGTACTGGCCTAAATCATCAATGTCCAGATCCGAAGTTTGAGCTTCCATGACTGAGACAAGAATCTTGCTAATCCCAAGCTTCACTTGGCTTGGAGGCTCGCAGAGAGTGACGAAGGACGAAGGTTACAAGCTTGTCGAAGATTCACTCGCGAGCTGACTGAGATGTGGTAATTAGTAGCTGGCCCCTTGGACTCTTTTGAGAAGGAAGGCTACCTAGGGAATCACACTATGTGACACCTCTCGTTATTTACAAAGCTTTCGAATGTATGTCATCTCACTTCTGCATCAGGAGTGTGAGATGAATCTTGATGCATAAATACGTAGAACAATTATGACGGGAATTGGGACGATGATGCTGTGGGCTTTCGCACTGGGCTGGGAAAAATTCTCCTAGTTGCCCGTTCATCGAGCTTAGAGAGAAAGCAAAGCAATGGGATGAAACCGTGATAAATGCTATTCATTGAATTCTCGTGTAGTGGTTGTCTCGGTGAATTGTCCAAATCGCCGATCGTACTGAGATGTCACCCAAAGCACATGGACGAGACACGGAATAAGGACACTTCCGGATATCGCATGGGGTTTTCCTGAGCTAAAGGTGTTCCTTGCAAATGTTGAGCTGAAACCGTCCCTGAAAAGCTGCAAGGCCTATGTTCACCCTTTGCTACAACTGGGACAAGCGAGAAGTTTTCTGCCTTTGCCTTTCTACATTTGGCACGAAGAGAAAGTAATTACACTAGCTGATTGCGTCGACATTTTTTGGGTCTTGTTTTCCTTCACCAGCGATCGTATAACCCCAGATCCAAGATAAGGGCTTTCCAAGATCTGCCATTTGCGTTCACATTTATTGTCAAGAAATGTATCTCATGTCCGACACCGCACTCGTAATGCTGTAAGCGGTGCCAGCTATGGGAAAGAAAGAACAACGACATAAGTCTCAAGGAGATGTCCAGCTAGTGAACACGTATAAATTTCTATGCAGCCCGATATCAGAATTACAGTTGTTTGTATAACGGTGAAACACACCCCGGTGCATGTTACATGCCTTTCTCTTTGTCTCCGAAACAACTTATTTATCAGTGGTGAATCTCTTTAAGTTTCTTTGTCACGCGCCAGGGCGCGTGTCGGTGATGCCCCGAGGGCAGGGGCCAATTAATTTACGTAATGAGGTTTAGTTTGCAAAACAAGATGTCAACATACTTCCGCCTAAAATAAGTAATAAAAGGGGGTAACGCTTAAACAGTGCGGTGACGCCACAGGAGAAAAAAGGAAATACTAATATACTAATATTACCATTAACCCTGTCGCACATGCTGAAATAAAGTAGCTGTGGCCGACTGATAATCAAGTCCAAATCAGGTCCAAGTGTCAATCTGGAATGCAGAGCACATTTGTTTGAACGTTGTGCGATGACAAGAACCACAAGTAAACGCGTTCCGAGCTGACCTAACGCAGCACATTTTGTGCCTCTTGTTCCTGCGTGCCTACTTTTATGGTCACAGAGGTTCATGGCTGTGAGACTACATTGGTACCTAGAATTTGGGCACCATTGCACGCAGAGTATAAAGACCATTCAAGGTTAAGTTCAACTACAGAATCTCAACACCCCCTCAGTGTCTCTTTCATCCATCGTATTTTCTATGTTTAAAAACATGAAATCATCCCTATTGTTCTCATTCTTCCTCCTTGCAATCTCCCACTTCCTACTCTTGGCTTACGCTTCACCCACCTCCGCAGAGGCTTGTGCTATAGTCCCAGGAACTATGACTTCGAGAGCACAAACTCAAGAAGAGAGGTATAAGTTCTTGTCTAATGTTCCTTTGTACATTCACTCATGCAATCTCTGAATTAGGGTCATCGCATATATGGATAAACATTCCGACGCCCTCAACCCGCCCTGCTTCTACACCGTTTCACTTCTTTTCTGACCATACTTACTCATGTGTATGTATAGGCTACTTGTTAAAACATTAAAGACTGAGCACTGAGCGACGAGAGATAGTACTTACTTATATCACGTCCTTCCTTCCTATGACCCATATCCGTTTGTTTTCATCTTGTTACAACTCAGTTCTCCTGAGGCATGTTTTCGTTACTATATTTTTCTTTTCTTATTTACTCATTCATACCTTAGCTCACTATCACTTCAAAGGCATGAATGAAATCAATTACTTCGCTAATATGTCCTGAGCTCACCATCACAGTCATAGCTCCCTCTACAGTCGTACTTTTCTTAGGTTATGCGCCCTGTTGCCCTGTGTCAATCTTCTTGGACTACGGGAATCCCACACTATTGCAGCTTGCCAGTTGTCGCATAGATGATTTTCCGAGTTGGCAATACGGATCTCGTCATCTGGGCTATCACCAGTCTTTCAAATTGAAATAACGTTTTAGTCGTTTCACCTGGGGAGGGTCAATCTTCTGCTGCCGTAGGTACTTTTATGTAAGTCACCCTACGCTATTACTCTGAACACACTAACACCAGATCCAGTTACACAGTCCTTGACTCTGGCGATCCATATTCCCACCTAAGCTCAGTGATCTCCGTCTGGAGCGCCCCAACAGCTTCTTCAATCGCGGCCAGCAACCCTGAAGTATTTCTTCATTCGGTTAACCAAGTTGCGCCGCATGGGTATATATGGCGCAGTAAGATTATCAGGCCTAATCATTACTTGCACGTACTATCGTCCCAGGCTAGAATTCTAGACAGATTTTGAAGATGTCTGCACAAATGCAGGGATAAATGACGTGAAGGTTCAAGTGCACAAAAGGATGTACCCTCCGTGTCTGATTCGTGGCTTGCAGCATGAAAGATATCGTCATGTGCCCAAGCACAGCGTCGACCCCTGGGAGGTTGGCGATCAACGGGAACCATTAAAGTGCTGATTTTTGTTGGTCATTACCAAGAGAAGAGATAACACCAGGCAGAACTGCATTTACAGGGCGATCCATGACACGGAGGTCGAGGACGTGAGAGACAGCTTGTGTACACGTGTGGCGTGCATGCGCCGTTCGTGCATCCGACCGAAGTTCAACTCTTCAGTGAGTGAGAACTAGAAGAAAGCTTTGAATAATGTGAAGACAATTTCGCCGGATATATAACCAACTCGGAAGTCCTTTGTTAGTGGTGGGGTTCACCTAAGACGTCATTTGGCGTGGGCCGATTGACTCGGATCATTCCAATGACAAATTCGATCAATTTACAAGTGACGCTCGTTGACAACGTTCTCGACTACTTGAATGATTACAAGTTGTGACCACGCCAGTATAATACATTCCTCCCATCAGAACGTTTCGTATTAGCATCGACCGAGCTCATATACAACGACCCTGTCAATCTTATGGACTGGCGGCTTCTAGGACTTAGCGTTCGACAGCCATTCGTAAAAGTTGTGTTCACGCCTTTTCACTACCAAGCAGAAGAAAACATCGGACACCATAGATCTCCCGATGGCAAAGCATAGGAAGTACAATATCAAACTTTACTGTGAGGTTCGCCCTTAAGTTCCCGAACACTCTCCAATCTGACCACTTAAAACTCACACAGGTTCCAGCGAGTCTGGAAAATCTACTATAATTAAGCCATTAAATTTAATCCATCAAGACGGCTTCACCATTCCCGAGCTCAAATCCTACCGCCCTGCCATCTACAAAAACGTGCTAGACTCCGTAAACAATGTTCTAGTGCACACGATGAAGATCGGCACTGAATGCTCCCTGTTCTCAAATTCTATTTTGGCAGATAAACTTATGGCGTACTCTTTACCGGACTCGCGGCAGGGTACCAGGACGAGGGCGTGGCACTGGGATGGTGCCGATGCCGATGCCGATGCCGATGCGAACGATGTTAAAGGGTTAGGCAAGGACAATGCGGATGAGGACGAGCCAATTATATTTCCTGGATAACGCAGCATAGTATGTTAACTCCCCGTCCCCAGTTTTCTCCATTGCTTACGTGGATTATTAGTTTTTTTTGCTAAGATTCTACGAATAGGCATGCCGGAATATGTCCCCAATGAAACTGACGTGCTGATGGCACGCAAAGAGACGGTCGAGATGACAGAGGAGCGGGTGTCTTTGGGAAACTCAACGTAAGTGACTCTTTTCTTCCCCGGCTTTCTCTTTAAGATGTATCCGCCATACTAACATTTGTTTTCTTACCTCTCACAGATTGCTCTTGACTGATGTTGGAGGCATGCACTTCAAGTGCACAAGGTGGCTTCATCATTTCGAGAACATGACGAGCATCATGTTCCGCGTCGGCCTCAGCGACAACGACCAGGTTTTGTTACCACACGTCAGCATAAGCTCTCTTTTTCGCGTATCTTCCCATCACCGTGTCTAACTTGCTCTCAACTAAAACAGAATGACCGAGTCCCTGGCCCTATTTGACTTGGTGGTCAATTCGCTATTGTTCCGGCGTGCATCGATCATCCTTTAAGCAGTGAAGGCTCAGTTGTTTATACGATCAAAAACAATTGCTCTGCCTGTAGGTTGTTGGCGTGCTACCATTTTTGGGAGATGGTTGACACGTTTTCTTCCAGCGTAGGGGCTCCGATGAGAAATGAAAATGCGTGAAATTCAGCAGTAACCAGTTGTTTTAGGCGGAGGGATGATACTACATGATTTGCAGAATGGATATCACATCTTCCTGGGACGCCACTTGCGGAAGATTTCCTGCCTATCGTAGGGGAACTGGTTACAAAACGCTTTGACCCTGGCGAGGTAGGACAATGATGCCAGGATTGAAGACCGAGGTGAGTTTCCGTATTACTCATGAAAACGTTCAATGTTGTGATAGACTCACCTAGATACGTTCACTAATGGATGTGGATTGAAACTAGTCTAGCATTGCCTACGAGAACCTCGTTGCTGATCTAGAAGAAATAGCGATGATGCCTTCATCACCACGAGGGATGTTTTGAAAGTTGGCGTGTGTCACCTCGAGTCGAAGAATGGCTCCTGCAGCAATCCTGCAGGACTGTCTATACGATTTGAATTGTAGATAGGCAACCGGGGTCCGCTTGTCGCCGGAATGCAGGGTGCTTGCTGAACGATCTTACTGCAAACGCAACGTCAAGATTCGGACAGGATGCATTTAATAATGTGACTACTATGCTGGTACCGAGAAGGGCACCGCAAGACACCGGGATTGCACGCAGACTATAAAGACCATTCAAGGTCAAGTTCAACCGCAGAATCTCCATCCCCTTGCTTCTCTTTCACTCATCGTGTTTACTATGTTCAGAAACATGAAGTCATCCCTCTTGATCTCATTCTTCCTCCTCGCAATCTCACATTTCATCCTCTTGTCCTCCGCTTCACCCACCCCCGCGGAGGCTTCTGCTACAGTCTCAGGAGCTATGACTTCCGGATCAAAAACGCCGGAAGAGAGGTATAACTTCTTGTCCAATGTTGCTTTGTACATTCGCTCATGCAATCTCCGAATTAGTGTTATCGCATATATTAAAAGCCATCCCAAGAAACTCAACCCGTCCTGCTTCTACAGCGGTTCCACGAAGCTTGATAACAGGACGACAGTTAACGCGTATCAAGTTGTTCAGACAGAATGGATCGACAAGGGTCTCGTTCCCAAAAATTGTGTTGTCATCGGTGACGTCGTCAAGAATGCAGGTGTGGATGAAAAGGCCATCACGGATTGGGCAACGGTGACCCAGGCGTTCGCACAGTCGGTCGCGGGCAAGGCGTACGTGCTTTTGGGTAAGAATGTCAGTGAAACATCACTCTGGAATACGGTTCAGAAGCCCGCTTTGGAGAAGAATAAGAAGGTCGCTGGGGAGGAGGTCTGGGAAATACAGACCAATGGGGAGATAATACCAGTGTATAAGGCTTAGACAAAGGAAGTGGCGTAATAGTACGGGGCAAGCTCACACCATCGAAGTCCCACATTTACAACTACGACATCCCGCTGCCTGCTTTCCATTACGTATTGTTTGTTGCCTGAAGTCTTCGTCTCCTGGCAGATCTCAGTATTGTTTTACTTCTTTTCCTACCTACGCGTATGTATGAATAGGCTACGTGCTAAGGTTTCTTGAGGCTAGCGGCACTGAGTTCCGATGACAAATTTGATCAATTTGCAGTGACACTCGTTGAACCAGTCCTTATCCACGCTTGCTCGAATGGTTACAAGGTCGCCAATATAACATTCCTCCTCCTCAGACGCCACTACGGACCGAGTTCACCTCCAACGACCCTGACAATCTTATGGACTGGCTGCTTACTAAGACTTAGCGTTCGACAGCCATTCGTAAAGGACGTGTTCACGCCTTTTCACTACCAAGCAGAAAAGACATCGGACGCCATAGATCTCCAGATAGCAGAGGATAAAAAGTACAAACGGCGAGAATATCAGGCTTTACTGTTAGGTTCGTCCTTGAGTATTTGAGTTCCCGAACACTCTAACCTGACCACAAACTCACACAGGCTCCAGCGAGTCTGGAAAATCTACTATAATTAAGCAACTGAAATTAATCCATCAGGATGGCTTCACCTTTTCCGAACTCGAATCCTACCGCCCCGTCATCTACAAAAACGTGCTCGACTCCGTAAACATTGTTCTAGCGCACATGACGAAGATTGGCACTGAATGCTCCCTACTTTCAAATTCTATTCTAGCACAAACTAATTTTTCGTCATCTCCTCTCACAGATTGCTCTTGATCGATGTCGGAGGCATGCACTCCAACCGCAGAAAGTGGCTTCATCATTTTGAGAGCGTGACGAGCATCATGTTCTGCGTCGGCCTCAGCGACTACGATCAGGTTTTGTTAGAGGATGTGCCGCACGTGAGTATCGCTCATAAGAGCTCTTTTTCGCGTATCGTCCTATTACCGTGTCTAATCCGCTTTCAACTAGAACAGAATGACCGAGTCCTTGGCCCTATTTGACTCGGCGATCAATTCGCTATGGTTCCGGCGTACATCGATCATCCTTTTCTTTAACAAGATTGACTTGTTCAGGGCCAAGCTACCAAGGGTACGTTTGAAGCCTCCTACTTCTCCTTCCCATATATCATGGCTCTGCTTCAAGGTCCCATTGGAACAGTACTTTCCCGAATACCCCTTCGGTGCAGACATCGACAAGGCGACGCAATACATCCTGTTGACATTCATGCGTGCCAACCGGGCAAACTTGAGCATTTATCCACAGTATGTGTTCTTTCGCGTCTTTATCGTTACGAACATTCTCGCAGCTTTATTATTATTTTTGCCTTATTCCTCCTTACTTCGCTCTTTACTGCAAATACTGATCTTTCTCTTCCTTTGCAGCCTAACGCAAGCCACTGACACGCAAAACATCCGACTTCTATCAACACCCATCAAGAATACAATACTGGAAAGGAGTCTTCGAAACATAACGTGCTTTTGATACTTCGCGGACAGTTGGACATGTGAGGTAGGACCGTTAGAATCGGAATAGCCGTTGGGTCAGTATTCTGTGTCCAGAAATACAAGGGCAAGGAATTATAGTGCGCTATATATGGCGTGAATATTTTCGCTATAGATTTGGGCTGAGTCTGGTTTGGTTCGTAAAGTCAATTGAACTTCCATTGACATCCCTGTCACTGGTCAACGTCCTTTATGGTCTGTTTTTCTGTCTTCGTTCTCGTCTGGCTTGGGCTCATACCATTATTTCTTCCAAGGCATTACATGCCTACATGTTGAACCCTCCGTAGGTGTACGATTAACTGACCTTCGTGCTCTTCAGCACGGCATCATGGTATAGATAAATTAATCACTGAAATCACTGACATGGATATGTACACAAGCCCTGTCAGCATTGACAACGATAGACAGTGTGGTAATTGCATGAAAGGTATTCTATTCTTTCTGCTAGCGCCCATTGCGAGCCAATGCTTGTGTACTGTACAACGATATTCGTGGCCTTGATATCCATCAAATCATAACAATCCCAACAGCTCGACCTCGTCATAGATCACATCTTATCGCCCAACCCACCCCAACGATCGTCTCCGATTACATCCAACGTTCCTTTCTCTTCTCTCAAAGCGATGAGAGCTCTCGCTTCCTCCAAACCAAAACGACTTTCTTTGGCGCCAGAAAACTTTATGATTTCCTCTGCGGTGAAACCTTTAGGCGGATTGTAGCTCATGTAACCGATGTGCCGGTTTTGAAAGGAGACAACGTGAACGTCGGGCGGAGGGTCACGTTTGACTAGCCAATGTGAGGGATCCTGTGCCGGATGATGCGTCAGGGCTTGATAGATGAGTTTATGATCATACCTTATCTTTGGTGGGGTCGATGATTGTTTCTGCCATTGGGACGTGGTCGAGGATCCACTGGAGGCGGGTTCCTATAAGCCATCATTGTTTACTGGTATGGACGCTGATGTCATAACTGTGGCTGTGGTACTTGTTGATGGCAGCGCGAATGACATGCATATGTCCAGGTTAGCATGCTACTGTTTTTAAGAGAGAGTTGACACGTTTTCTTCCAGCGCAGGGGCTCTGATGAGAAATGCAAGTGCGTGAATTTCGGCAGTAGCCAGTTATTTTAGGCGGAAGGATGACACGCTGCATGATTCGCAGAATGGATGGATTAGTGTCATCGCAAAAGTTGCCTATCCCTTGTTAATGGACATTCTAATATGCTTAGCACGATGTTCATGATGCCGGACAAGAGAAGCCACTCTGCATAGTGATATTGCTTCATTTCAACGTTCAACCCCGGCGCTGATATACTGTCGGGCTGAAGACAACCAATTTCGCATCCACTCCTGCTAGTCCCAGCGCGGAAAAATTCCCCGTTAGCGTGGGGGAACTGGTTACACGACGCCTTGACCGCGGCGAGGAAGGAAAGTCGCCGGTTTGAAGATAGAGGTAAATTCCAGTATCCGCTTGCTCATAAAATCGTTCTGATGGTGGGCGTGTGTCATCTCGAATCGAAGAACGGCTCATGCAGGGAATATTCATACGATTTTGGGCAACCGGGCTCCACTTGTCTCCGGAATTCAGGGTGTTCTCTGAACGATCTTACGGCAACACAACGACAACAAGCTTGAACTTCTTTCAATGTCGAATTTAATAATGGGACTACTATGCACTGGTAACGAGAAGGGCACCTAAAGACACCAGGACACCATTGCATGCAGAACATAAAGACCGTCTAAAAGCCTTTTGTTATCGATTTGAGCCTCGTCTGAGCTCGGACGAGAACGAGCGAGTGGCGGGCATGTGTTTCTTCTAATCGGAGAATGGTTCATGCAGAGGCTGTTCTTACGATTTTTATGGTAAAGTTGGACAACCGGGGCCAAATTTCGCCGAAATTTATGTTTGCTAAATGATCTTACGGCAAACGCAACGACAGGATTCGAACAGATGGCTTGAATTTGCAATATCAAATTTAATATTGGGATTACACTGGTACCGAGAAGGGCACCGGAAGACACTGGATACCATTGCACACAAGACTATAAAGACCATTCAAGGTCAAGCCCAAACTGCAGAATCTCAACTCCCTCGCAGCTTCTCTTTCACCCATCGCATTTACTATGTTCAAAAACATGAAGTCGTCTCTCTTATTCTCATTCTTCCTCCTCGCGATTTCGCACTTCCTCTTTGCCTCTGCTTCACCCACCCCCGCGGAGGCTTCTGCCGCAGGAACTACAACTTCGGGAGCAGAAACGCCGGAAGATCGGTATGACTTCTTGTCCAATATTCCTTTGCACATTGGCTCATGCAAACCTCGGATTAGGGTTATCGATTATATCCACAGCAACCCCGGAAAACTCAACCCGCCCTGCTTCTACAGCGGTTCCACGAAGCTTGATAACGGGACGACGGTTAACGCGTATCAAGTCGTTCAGACGGAATGGATCGACAAGGGTCTCGTTCCCAAAGATTGTGTTGTCATCGGCGCCGTGGTCAAAGATGCAGGTGTGAAAGAAGACGAAATAAAAGATTGGGCCAAGGTGTCCCAGGCGTTCGCACAGTCGGTCGCGGGAAAGGTGTATGTGCTTTTGGGGAAGGTCGTCCGTGCCGACTCAGTCTGGCTGAAGTATGAGAGCCCCGCTTTGCAGAAAGATTTGTAGTGCGCATAGTACAATGGTTGGAGATTCGTAGTGCGCATAGTATAGTATTGATTCGACAGAGATAAAAATACAAGTAAACTATCGATACAAGGCGAAGATAGAAATAAAAAGTTGCAGCCCAATTTAGCGAAGATCAACCGCAACATCAGCCTGCCACACTCCTTCCCAAACATTGACCAGCGCCACAAGCACAAGATGCTCAAAGCGGATGCCGGAAGAAGCCAGGTTCCATTTAGGTGACTGTGAAGTCTCAGAGCACATTTTCTGTTTATTCGCAAGTGAGTAAGTGCGTAACAGGCTGAAAAGAAGATATGAACCTCAACAAAGCGTGCAAAGTTCTGAGCGACGATGACCCCGAGCTGAGCACGAGTTATGGGGCTTCCGCTCCTTTCAAGCTCTAAGCTATATACCCAGTCGATGTGTTCGTATCCAGGCCACTGTGTATTTATTGTTAATGGTAATTACTACAGAAGTCAAGTGGTGAACGGACTTACGAGAATGCGTAGGTTTATACGTTTCGTTCCCGTGTGCGCGAGCACATGATCAGCTGGGCCTTGGATCATGGAACCAACAGCACCTATACTCCTAGCGACAAGCTCGCGCATCTGGACACCCTGTTTGGAGTGACCAATATGGTCGAATTGAATTGCGGCATGCAAGCGTGTTCGTTGTCCCATACTCAGGGCCCATTTGGAAATAGGAGTATAAGACTGCTGGGGCAGACGCCTACGAGTAGGGGAAAGGAATGTAGTTGACCCCGTTGCTCCTCCGAGGGAAGAGTACTGCGAGTGCTGGGAAGCACGGACTGGGGGATGAAGAGGATTCACGTAGGACATATAGTAAATCAGGCGTTATTGGGAATTGGGAAGGCAATTGTGAGCTGGGCACTGTGGTAATGAGAGTGGCATTCTTACCGCGCTATTTAATAGGCAGGAGGGGAAGTCAAAGTCAAAGAGGTGCGGAGTGGCAAAGAGGAAACAGAGCAAAGCGGTCCCAGGGTCCAAGCACAGCACTCGAGGCTCATCATCATTGAAGGCCACCAGGATCAAATAGACCGCTTTGTCGGAAGAGGAGTCACCCAGATGCAAAATTTGGTGGCAGCGTTTTGGACTATCGGATTGTTGAGGTCGACGCATGAGCGCCGCTCGTGAAATCAACATTCGAGTCTCACGAAATTCTGCCGCATGCCACATGAAGTTTCCTCACCAAGGTTTTTCAGACAGTAGAAAAGTGAATGAGACGCGAATACTGTACCACAAGGCATAAGCGATGCACAACTCTATGGCAGCAGAAACAAGAAGTGGAGGCTTAATGTTGTGATCGGCACAGGAAGGAGATGTCCTCTCACCACGGCATGAATCCGATTTTCTCCTCTGCGACATTTACATTTTTATACTTCCATTGCCAGAACCCAGAAGCGACCTTGACAGGAGAACGTTGTAACCCAAACCCCTGAGTTATTCACCGCCACCGCCAGTTAATAACCTAACGGACGGGCGTCCAAAGGTTCAATATCACCATGATCACGAGGCCCCGTTCTGTAGGCTATATCTATGTTCACCCATCGTTATATATATTAATCCATTCGCAATTCAATCACGGACAATCCTCCAGGATATTTTCGAGCGCAGCAGTCACCTCAAGCCACAAAATACGGTGTTTATCCTCCACGTTATCCAACTGAGTCGTTGAATGATTTAATGTTGGCTTTTGAAAGTGGTGTCCCGGCAAATACTCTAGAAGTACCGAATGTAATGGTTATATGTGTGAGTCTGCGCCCAATGATAAGACGAGGGTAGATGGCCTGGCGAAAGAATTCTGCAATATCAACGGTGACAGTGTTGACGTGAGGCAGAATGGGGCCAAGGACGTCTTGTCGCGAAAACAATAAATAATAAAATAATGGACCAGTCTTGAAAGTGCGCATCCACCAATATGGAATAGACACGACCCGTACTTTTGAATTATATTGATAAATTCTGCTATAATCGCGCGGATGGAGATTACGGCGAAATTCCTGAGGAGAGAGACTCGGTCAATGAACAAACATCGAGGCATATGTATCCTCTTTACAAAACTTTCCGGGTCATTTCCGTTTCGAGTTTTGTCCTTTCACATACATCGCCGTCGAAACAGTAGAAGAGCGGCCGCAGATCATGGATAGTGTGCCACAACGCACTAAGGGCAGGTTCTTTGAAGGTCTTGCACGTCAAAGCCGAACTAAGGAGCGTTTTTTCGGGAGACGAATGACTGCATGTAGTGTGCATGTGTTCAAAGATCATTGTCAGAATTTCTGGCACCTGCAAGCAGCGATGCATGACTGTTTAACGTTTAACAAGTCAAACCTGACAAACGCGTAGTTGTTGTATGCTACTTTAAGTACTACTTACCAGTCAATCGCTGGAAATTTTAAACACGTGATGGCATCAAACTTGTGTCTCCATCATTCTCTCGTCAAAATACACGATGTATCATGGCACTCTAGACTGTGAGCTGGACCAAATTGAATTCGGCGAGATAAAATTTTATTCCCCAGCCAAAAGAACGAAACAGTTGCAAAGGCTCTATAACACGTTAAAAATACAGAAGTTGGAAAGCTATGGATACAATTAAAGTAGAGTGGGCTAATGTTCAAATTAGAGTGTCCTTAACGGACATCGACAGCAACATCGGCTTGCCATACGTCCTCAGCAACGTTAATGAGGGCCACAAGCACCAGATGCTCAAACCGAACAGTGGACGAACTAAGGTTCCACTCGGATGATCTCGAAGGCTCGGTGCGTGCTTTCTGAGGTCCAATGAATCAGATACGTGTTGAAACGGTTCTGTAGAAAGTGAACAAACCTCAAAAAAGCACAAAAAATTGTTGGAAATAGCTGCACCGAGCTGGGCACGAGTGATTGGGCCATAGACTCCAGCGCTGAGATCGATGGTATTCGACCAGTCCAGGTGCTCATAGCCCGGCCACTAGAAACCGTCAATAAGCACCAGTTTGCGGGCAATCAGCTTTTCTTTGACTTGCCATAATCTTCAAGGTGATACGAGCAAGCCCGATCTGAGCGAATACTGCATCTGCCCCACCTTGAATGATACCCGCAAGGGCGCCTATGCTCCGCGCCACTATCTCACGCATCTGAACGCCCTGCTTCGCATAGCCGGGGTGGTCGAACACGATCGGGGCGTGAAGACGTCCATATGAGGACCGTGTTTTGGGTGTATAGGATTGTTGAGGGAGGCGTTGGCGCGTAGGCGAAAGGAAGGATGAGGATGTTGATTGCAGTGCGCCTCCGAGGGAGGTGTACTGAGATTGGTGGGCAGAGCGGATTGGGGGGTGGAGAGGGTTGATATAGGACATAGCAAGTTTTTGAAGAGGCGGAATATGGAATGAGGCGTAATAGGTCAGTGAGTGAGAGGCTTCGATAGAGATGGGGAATGCTCACCGTCACTTTTATATAGGGTGTCGTGTGGCTTTCAAGTCAAAGAGGTTTCTAAAGAGATAAAACTTGTGAGAGATATGAAAGGATTTTAACAAGCGATAAGGGACCTTGATTAAGAGGGGACGTGAAAGAACATGTGGCGGACCATAACAAAGATCTAGGTGAGTATTGAAAGACCTGGTGCACTTTGATAAAGGCTAATATATATTATATTTCAAACGTTTATTAGCATTAATTGCGTCCTCTACCTATGGCGAAGCAAGACAGTCATCATAGTGGAAGCCTGAATTGCAAGATTTAGATCATAAGATTCGCCAGCAATCTTCGGCATACCTGAGTACTAAGTAAACCTGTCTCGAACAACGTTGAGAACTATTTTGTGCAGCAGCAGAACAGTACAAATCGAGAACCATAGATGGTGCCGTTGCAAGTTCAGTCAATCGCGAAGAGAAACTTAAAAACAAGTTGAAAGTCATCTAAGATGATGATGATTTGATATCTGATGCTGAGTCAGCGGTGTACGTAATTACTTGCTCCTGGATCCTCCTCCTAGGTCCCGCAAATAAAACTTCCCAAAAACTTCCCAGTCTAGAACACGACATCAGAGGGATTATGGACGTCTTCTAGATTCAGGATCTTGGGACCAGTACAGATTTTTTTTTTGCTTTGGCATGGTCTTAGCACGAGTTGTGGATTAAGGAGTTGGCAATTCCTTACGTCTTTAACGATTGATGCTTATTATTGGTTTGAATACATACTGATAGTTGTAAATTATCAGTACCCTTTTGCTGTGTCACACGACTTCTTGGCGACCTATGTATCAAGAATTGCCCTCTCACCTTCAATCCCGCGGCAACTGTTGATTGGTGTGAGAGATAAAATGACCCCTGGATGAGGGGTGTCATCTGTACAGAACAGAAACAACGTAAGATCTAAGGGTTGTTAGGCATGGGTGCAATCTAGATTTCTAGGGCCGCAGGAAGAGACGATCATTTCCGAGGCGAGCCAAGAACTCAGTACTCAGTGCTCAGGTGTGAAGGCAAGTGAGAATCAAACCAACCCTGCATACTTATACTTCAAAAATTAGGCTTATTTCCCTCATAGATATAATAAATAAGTGTCATCCAGTAACGGAAGTTCGGAATTCGCCGCGGCCGTGGCTGAAGAGAAAAGGCGTTCATGGCGCGTCACAGTATATTTGACGAACTTTCCCACTATCAACCAGGCTACACTAGCACTCCACGCAACATCATTGAATCTCGGAGAAAGAAAGTGGATGGTACGCGTAATTTGGACCCGCGTACTTACTTCTCATCACACTCTCGGATTGTGGCCTAAGTGCAGACTCCAAATTTTTGGCCCTGACTCAAATTCTTGTGGGTCTCAGGCGAGTTTCGCCTTCATCGAGGGCTCTGATAGAATTCGCCAACAGAACCTGCTGCTTTCTCGACTGATAAGGTCAGGAGCTGTCTGGATGTTGCAAGCTTGATACAGGACACCTAGTAATCAAAAGGGAACGAAGAAGAACAAATGCACTGACACATTATTCGTAATGTTTTCTTTCATGATGCACCTCACCATTCCTCCTGACCCAAGCACCCCAACGAAATTTCCTGCCGTCGGAAAAGATAAGATTCTTACGAGTATCATCGCCTGTTGAATCTCTAAGCGTTTAAGAAATTCATAACAACCCACGCGAACTTTTTTGGGACATCCACATGGAAGGAAGTGTCGTTGCAAAGGTCGTCAGTTGAACGAGGAAATAGATCCGGTGGAAAAACCTGATTAGTGGCTATCCCATACCTTCAATAGGTCATGGCAATATCAGAATGTGGAAGCAAGACATGCCCGATAAAACCGAAGAGACCTGGTTAGTGGTTATCCTATAACTTCAATGGTTCATGGCAATATCAGAATGTGGAAGCAAGACATAGGCCCGGACCGAAGAGACCTGGTTGTTATCCCATAACTTCAATGGTTCATGGAAATATCAGAATGCGGAAGCAGAACATAGGCCCGATAAAACCGAAGAGACCTGGTTAGTGGTTATCCCATAACTTCAATGGTTCATGGCAGACATGTCAGAGAAGCCGTAGATTGGCATTGTCTACCGCCGATAGCGACGCTCAGATCAGTTACCAGCAAACGCTTTTCGGCGAACAAGATAGACTCGGGAGCTGTATGTCATACTTGTGCAGTGGCGTCTATGAATATGGTAATCGTCGTAACTTTGGTGAGACGGTTAACGACAGAGAAAAGATGGACAAAATATTTAAACTCCGATCAGCCCACCCTAGTACATAGTCGGAAAAGTGAAACTGTATTCGGGTCTAATGACTCAAGTACTCAGGGTCTGCGCCACGAGACGCTCCCCCAACCTACCCCAGGAAATGGTTTTTATGTATTTATTTGTACAAGTCGTCAAAAATATTTTATTCGGGCAGAAACCAGCATGTGTAAGTACTCGGATCCGTTGCCACCTGCCGTTTTGGTATGCGGTTAACTTTGTAAAGAACTTGAAAAGGATCTCCTCTCTTATGAATATCCCTTTACAAGATACACACCGCCACCAACATTCGTACACCATGCGATTCAGGGGGAGCCATGAAACCCGCATCTCCCTGCTTAATCAGTCTCATAACGAAAGGGAGTGACGTATGCTTCGTTTATCCTCTCAACTATTGCCGTCATTCAGGAACATAGCGCCTATGGTCTTGATGGTCTGGTTGGCGTAAAAGAGGAAATTACTCTAATGCCGAAAATCAATCGAGTCACCGGTCTTTGGATAGGTGCAATCGATATTCAATCTGCTTTGCAACCAAACTGGGATGACTTCATCCTTTCTTGCGTGACCTGTACCCGCTGTTTCTGCTGATACTTGATGCGAACGATCGAGTAGCAATTAGGTATCATTGCTTCTTAGAGCCTCCATCCGAGGCTGAGAAATCATGCGGACGCGAGCAACCCTCTGGCACAGCGAAAAAAAAGAATATCGAGTGTCTACCCGGTACCTCTTACATCGCACTGAAAAGGCTAGTTAGACTTTACCGGACTCACCGTCTCAGGTTTCACGGGCTTTAATGCCTTTGAGAGCCTAGGCTTGAATGACGTTAGGCACATAACGCTCGACCCACTTGTATTCCGAGCGATGTGAAAATGGGCGTTGAGTGAAGTTACGCTACACTTGAGATCCTTGGGTCAAGGATCAACGAGTGCGCAGTGCATGCAGCTCGCAGCTATACATCGGGGGCGAGCAGCTTCCCGGGAACGCCACTGACAGTTAGTTCCCTTAGAGAGGCATGAAGCATATTCGGCGAAGGCGAATTGGAAAAGGAGTTACCATGATATCAGATAATACACTAACATACCCAGAGTCCACTCCTACAGGCTACGAATCATCGACTTCCATCAAAATCACATCAGCCGCCGCATCTACGGCAGGCGGCGTCCCACTCCGATCTGGCGACGCCCTTTTGCCATTCTGAATAGGTGGCGGTGACGAGGTGGGCGCTTGAGATACCGTGGAGGGTGGGGGTGGGGACGGAATAAGGATTTTCCCTTGCTTTCTGGAATTCTGTGATTGGTTGAAGTGATTGCATTTGGGGCAAGTGTATTCTGGTAAGAGATCATGAAATGGGAATGAAAAGAGTACAATACAAAAAACGTACGGGCATCAGCCCACATGCTCTCTTTTACCAATCCGTTATGGGCAAAGCATTTCTCGCAGATCAGGGCGTATCTAGACGAGGGTGCATTCACCGGCTGATCGTCATCTCCAAGCAAGACGTCGGCTAGTTTGTCGTACCACTGCTTTCGGGAAGATTTGGTAGGTGGAAGCGGCGCTAGAAGAAAATTGTGAGATGCGCTGTGTCTGAACGCGAGGTAAGGCCGAAAAGGTCTCACTAGGAGGTTGTGGTGACAATGGAGTGACGGCTGGCGTTACAGGATTG
>JABAJS010000052.1:0-24722 GCA_018221635.1 Tephrocybe sp. 10521TJB | reverse complement strand
ATAGACAAACAAAAGCGTGAAGTGCACACCTTCTGCATTCCCTTTCCGATTATACCAGATCTGCACTATTCTCCGCACAAACAAGATACTATAGGGAGTGTGAGCACAAGACCAATATTTGAAAACAGAGAAAGAATACTCACAAAATAGGCCCGATTACAACAGGTGCACCCTTTGCGGCTTTCTCAATGCCACTCCCACGTTGCCCACTCAGACGAGGAAGGATGCCGAAATACCAAAGGCTAACATACACCAGCCAGAAAGCAAGAGTATACAAGGTGACAAGAAGAGTTGCCCTGCGCTCGCGTAGGCGTATTTCAGATAATTGAACCTGACGTTTTTGGATATCGAGCGCTAGGGTTGACAGGATTGTCTCATAGTCCTCTTCTTTCTTCTGTAATTTTTTCCAAGTTCGACGAGGTTTTTGATATGAAGAGAAATAACTCACCGATTTAAAGAGATTAGAGAAAAAAGACATGGTGAAAGAGCGTTGTGAGGTTGGGAAGAAACAGTAAGAATAAGAAACGCTGACGGAGTGGCGGAGGAAGCTGGCCAGCACAATGGCCACAAAGGAGTGACGCGGTGGTCACATGAGCACGTGACTGCGCGTTTTCAAAATGGCATATTTTCAACGTCTTTCTTTGTTGACCACCAACTGCAGCGCTCTGAATCTTACTACGCGAAAGGCGTTCAACTGGTATACGAAACTGCCTGCTCTGACCTTGGGCGTAAATTCATGATTCAGGTACTGGCGTTTTTCAAATTCAAATTCATCTTCCGCGGCTGGCCCCACTTCACTACTCTTTTCCCCAGACGGATAATCTTCGGGGAGAGTATCACCCCGTTACTAACATCAAGCTTTTGACAATCTCCAAAGTTTCCTTTTCTCGAAGGAATTGCATACCACCAAAGACCTGCATTGGCGCCGATCTATCATTATTCTGAAACTCCAAAGGTGCCTCGTGTGGATGCCAGTGTCCCTGAAGCGCTCAACTTCCGTTGATTATGGTCATGGGATACGAATGTGCAAGCCCTTTTGCGTACTGTACGGGATAGCTCGAGGCTGTATCTTCGTTACCTGGTCCACTAAAGTCACCCTGCATAGTTGCTACTTCAGTTACTCAAAGTCAAATTAAAGCAGCTGTGAAAACGCTGCGCTTCACTGTGCTAGGACTGCGCTACGCTGGTGTAATCCACTTGCACAGGATTCCAGGAACCATCAAACTTGTTCGTCTCCAGAACCACAGAACCGTGACCTGATGTTGCTATATCTATGTCAGCGACTTTTGCCTACCCTTCTCTACATCACTGGGGGCATCACATAGTTTGACATATCATCAGTCGTACATACCCACATCTCTGCATATGAATTCTCTGGATGGGGTACTTCTGACTCGTGAGTGTAAATGATCCACGGATGCCGGAACCTTGACTTTACTGTGCGCCATGAGTTCAGCCCTCATCTATAAAATAGGTTGATTAAGCGATTCGTTCAACGCTTTACTGTCGGTGCACTTGTGGATATATCCACCTGAAAATGTTGTATTATTATTTGTTGCAGCTGAACTTTTCGTTGCAATAGTGACGATCCGTAGTCACTAACTGACATACACTGCTCGGATATTGGTTCATTCAGCCGTTATGAACCGTTGGATGCCATCTGACTGTGATGCGAACTCCCTCTAGAGCGGGTTTTAATATATACAGTGCCTGTACATATGGGCACTGGACGCCGTCGTCGTCAACGCAAAGTATTATACGCCGTGCCACCACGAAGACACAGCTTTTCAAGTCGTTGACCGAAGAAGACTTGCACATGTCGTGATCGCCAGCTGAGCACGCTGCTTGAAAATGACACTCGAAATAGGTTTCAAAGCATCCTTCGATTGCTTCATCCCCTGACCGGACCGGAACCGACCTACATTTGAAGCAAAAAGACTGGTTTCAAGTTCGACTTTACGTTGCCACCGGGAGTAACAATTTTTAGAGTCATTGCGGCGGCGGCAGACAGTTTGTGCCAAGGATTGGCACAGACAGAGGACGACGTCGTGACAAGGACATTGCCTTATTGAGACGCTAATCCCCTGACTAACCGCGCGTGCACATGTTTTTGATGGCATCCACTCCCAATCCTCCGAAGCTCCCGGAGCGAAATGAAAAGACGTCATTTGAGCTGAACCACCATCGAACTCGGCGGACCAACCACGCTTGGGGTCGCTCGCGCCTCGAGTATCATCCCCATCAATCTTGAAACTCTAGCAGAGGGGTGGGGCCCAGATGGATTCAACTTTCGATAAGCCGCAATCGTGTGCTCTCGGCTCACTCGCTACCGTTGAAACAACGAAGTTTGCCGCAACGGCAAATTCAAAGAGAAATCCTTTTCTGAAAATGCACTTTCCCCATCAAGTTTCTCCGATCTAATCTCAGAGACCTCCATCGGCTGTCGTTTACGAGCCGACACCCATTTGCAAGCTTAAATCTAGTTATAAGCAACACTGGTTTAAGCCCAATCCCTCCTCGTACAAAGAGGGTCACCTTCCCTCGTCGATTCCTACCCATGGCTCACCAAAATCCCACTTTCGACTCATTCCATAGTTTCAATAACGCTCACCCATCATTCATCTTGAGCAATCCTAACGCGTACAATAACTACGCAGGCAACCTCTCGCCCCAATACTCAAGTCGTAGTAGCTCGTCTCACAACAGCTGGGGATCATCAGGTATTTTCTACACCTTTGACGCGTCTTGTTCGATTCCTCAACGTCTCCTTTAGTGTCGCAGCCGACGTATCATCCCGCGGCTCATTCACAATTCGTTAACCTGCCGCACAATAGCCAAACGTCCGGCTACGTTAACAGCGGCTATTCTTCCTACCCTCCGTCTTCGCCGTCATCCCAGCTCTCCGAGCGGAAAACACATCCGGCCTACCAGGGCTCACATCATTCCCTAAATTTGAACCACCGACACCGGACCGACGACAGCACCGCCTATCCCATGCTTTTGTCGGGGCTTGGTGACGTTTCTAACCTTCATCCCCCTCGCTCTGCTTCAATTAGCGGCGGCAACATCCATGCGTGGAGCAATTCGCGAACGAACAACCCACTCCAAGGGTTAGATGCCGGCATTACATCTGACGCGCTTGGATGGTCGCCTCATTCCGTGGAGAGTCAACTTCTGGGTTTCGACTCCTGGAGTGACTCCTCGGCGAGCTCTCCCGACATCGGAATGTCTGTCTCTCAGGAATACAACTATTCTCTCGAGATATCCTCGGTGCCCCCCCCTCAACCACGCTCCGCAACTATCCTCCCCCTTCGCCATGTTTCTCCCACTTCCACGAGATCGTCCTCATCACCAGAATCATGCGGGACAAGCATAGAAAGCTCAACTTCGACTCGTAAAAGCTGCTCTCATTGCCATGCGACCTCGACGCCTCTCTGGCGTCGCGAGCCCAATACACTTAAACCGCTATGTAATGCATGCGGCCTCTACCTTCAGCAACGGAATAAGCATCGTCCTCAGGAGCTCATCGATGCCGATGCTGCCGACGATTCAGACGTCTCTGATGGTGATGGCTCTGGCCCCGAATGTAGCCATTGTCATACCCACCACACTTCGGTGTGGCGCCGGAGCAAGACTGGTGCACAGTTATGCAACGCTTGTGGAGTTTACTCTCGTCTACGCGGGAAGGACAGACCGTTGTCGCTCAAGCGTAACAAGATAAAACCTCGTTCCAAACACACTCCCCCCATCTCCACCTCTCCATTGTAGTACGGTATCTGTCTATTTTTGGATCGCAGGCCTGTTGATTCGTCCCCTCCTCAATTTATTGAGATATGTATTAGCGCGTTTCTCGGCAGATCTACGAGTATTACATTATCATTGTATAGGCTCGTACATGCACATAGATCATTGTATTTTCTAGACAACCCGCCACAACTAGAGTATTTGCAGTAATAGATTCACCATTTCCGTTCCTTCGCAGGTGCTCCACACGAGTGTGAGAGAGATTTCAGTGGTCCACTGGTTAACGCGGCCTGCCATTTGGTTTGATTTGCGAAGGAGGCCAGAGTGTAGCGATGGCAAGTTTGATATTTCTGACCATGTGGGCTGCGCTGGCCGATATGAGTTGGCGCCGCAGAAGGCTCGGACTTGTCGATGGATGCACCTTGAAAATGCAATGGATGAGCTCGATGGAGCAGTCGAAATTGGAAATGATAAACGAACGGTACCCGTACATTCTTGGAATTGTGAATTCCAAGCCCGCTTGCAAACGCTTGCCGAGGATATGTTCGCATGGTTTGGTCTGTTGTAGCTTGACCTCGTTGATAGGCGACCCTAGCCACAGGCACTTGTTCAAAGAACGTACTAATGCGCGAGGAGTTTGATGGAGTACATTGTTTCTCTAAGCGATTGTCGACAGAAAGGGTCCGAGGCTCTATAGTTGTAGGAAAGCAAGAAACAAGGGGCACGGAAGTTGCATGACGTTTGATGATGTCTGTTCTGGGAAAAGAATAACTATCGACTTGCTATCGACACAACTCGACCTGTTAACGTAACATTTTTCAAGCACCCGAGAAACAAGGACAACATTATCTGGCATCTCAACATAAGCCCGAAGAAGAAGTATGTTACTTGGTGTAATACCGAGATCCACTCGTCGTCATAACAAAAGAGATCTAGACTTGTCGCATCCAGTATGTCGAGTCTTGGCGACCGTGTCACCGTGACTGACTAGTGACTTTCCACGCGCTATTTAGTCATGCTTGGCAAGAGTCTCGGTGCGGTTTCATCCAACACGGGTTTTCGTTACGTTCGTTGCATTCGACGCGTCTGCATTCCGCGCGAGGGCTTGCTTGGCTTGTGGCGGAATACAGGTAATTTGAAATATTCTGCAGTCAGAAGCACTTCGCTTACAGCGTGCAGCAACAGCTCATTGATGGATGATAAGGCTGATTTAAAGAGGCAAGCAATTGGCCTATCACCGTGGAATAAAATTGGCAACACTGACCGCGCTGAAATGCAAGGAATATGAAATCCCTTGGCCGACCAGCAGCATATCGTCAGGGTTGCGTGTTTCTTCTTGACCACATCCGAGTCAATCCACGTCGTCACGAACTCTTCCCCCCTCGGTGTAATAATATACTCGGATGAGTTATACCCGTGATTCATAGCTAGCTATGCAATGTCCTTGGGGTTTGTCGATGAGATCGATGCTACCTCGACTTTGCTGCCGCTTCCGAGTAGTAGCGACACCGGGCTGGTTCGCAGTATCAAGCGGTATCCACGAATAAAGACACATCGTGTCCTACCCAAACGGCGCATACGCGGCAAAAAGTGAATTTATCGTGGGCCATTGTTGGACTGCCTTGTTGCAGAGTTCTCGGGGAGTCGAGCGGCGTTAGCGATGGACCCGTACGGAAGACGGTAGGAGATACTGTATTCCATGAGTATGAGTACACCACTCAAGCACCTTCACGCCTTGCCATGCTCAGGTTGGAGGAGGCATGAGAATCCGAGGACTCCTCGGGGTAGCACCGATCCTTTATCGCAGACTGCGATAAGATAAGGGTACCGTTGGGAATTCTACGCCTGGGTCTCTCGTTTACAATTCCTAGCCCCTCTGATTGTGAGATCTTTGAAAAGTTCGGCTACAGGTGAAGCGATATGACCCTGCTGTCAAATGGAAAATGGCTTCTTGCGAAGAAGTTTGACGTTACTGCCAGCACCTGGAGAAACGTCGCTGTTTTACCATGTCCGTCGGAGCTGAGGCCATCGGCGACCGAACTAGAACTTACGGAATGTCAGGACAGATCCAAATCCAAACCTTTCTCTCTGTAGACGCTTGTCAATATTCCAGCTTGTGATAATTCACAATGTGAAAATAATGTCTTTAAGGAAGATGTTCACACTTCGAATTCTTCCGGGACGCCACGGCAGTTGATTGGATCACTCGGTGACGCACGGATATTGAACAACGTTTCAAACCCCTCTATCCTCGGTCACGTCAAAAACGTCACCAATGCGGACGCCTTTTGTGCGATACCATACCAAGTTCCCATATGGCTTAGGCACACGCAAACGATGCCCATGGCGCTTCGTAAGAAGCTGACCGGAGCGTATGCTTGTATGTCCGAAGTTAGTTGAGGCATTGTTGAGCATTGGCGAGATTCATAACCTGACGCTGGGTCGCTTCTTAAAACCTGATATTTGAAAATTCAGTCTCATTCCAATCAAAAAAAAATGCCAATCTTGCTAATAGGCGACACAGCCTGTTCCTCGTGGAGAAATTGAGAAAAGACATCAGAAGCAGTCAGGCCTCGACGCTTATGATAGCATAAGTAATATTAATTGCAATCTCTATATACTTTGGCAATCAATGATACTTCAAAATTTCATATATTGTCTTCAGCATTGCAGGGTAGCCAAAGATGCTTCAAGTGAAGACCGAATATCAAAGGGAGTTATCAAAGATGGTTACATCCATATCACGTAGATATTTTGCAGATCGAGAAAAAACCGCAGACAAAGAGGCCACATATACATTCCAATATTATTCATTCAGCCAACGATTCGGTGAGTTTTATAATAACAAGAATTCACCTCAACGGGGTTCAACCAAAGAGCAACTTCGGGATCACCGGCAGACCACTGAGATTTTGCATTGGGCGGTAAACAATTAAAGTTAATTGCGGGCATACACGGCTCGCTTATGTCGGTAGTAAATCTCGCTCGCAATCGGGAAGCGTATGGTTCTGAGGCGAGGGCAGACGGGGCCCATCATGATGTTCTCATCGTAGTAGGCATCGATAGAACCAGGAACTTGTAATCGGAATGTTATAGTCTACAATTAAATTAGTCTTTGCTGTATGGAAAACCTGACCCATGTCATTATCGTGATGGATCCAGAGGTAAATGTGCAGCTTTGTCTTGCGTCAATCCAGAGTTGATCGACATAGTCATACACTACTAATAGAAGTTGTGAGAATTAACAGCCAGGTTATTGGATGAGATACTGAGATTTAGTGTAAAGCCATTAATTCATTAATAGTAAGCCACCACATGACCGCCATTGCAGAGTTTTTGGACAAGTTAACTGAAACAATCAGCGAATCCGGGAAGGATTGTGGCAGAAGAACTAGTCCTATTCAGGTAGATCACATCAATGTGATTTAAAAATGCAGTCTGTCGTTTAAAATGGAGATATTCAAGCTTTGTTCTGACAGGTATAAAGGAGGTGGCTGCTGCGATGCTCCACCGCATGGAAACGATGGAAGTTACGGCATAGATTATTTCCTCGATATAAGGAAGGGGATAGCCACACGCTCGAGAAGTGTTGGACTAGTTCCAAACGAAAGCGGTAGCGAATGACGATTGCCCTGGTGAAGGAGGCTACCAATGCGTGCTGGTCGGGCATTATCTTATCTACCTTTAGGCGCCCATGAAATCACCGGACCCCGAACTTGCCACGTCCACCTTGCATACGAGAAGAACTCTCCGCTTTATGCCAAAAATCACCCCTCTATCAGATCAGTGAAGGTGGAAGTTCTACGCGGGTATCTGAGTAAGAGTTTAAATTCTTCCCATGATGCCTGGTACTTTACTTGAAAACTTATCAGCAACGATGTGCCGATTCGCACCGTGAGCTGGGAGTTTCAATTACCAAGGTATCAAGGCTCTAAAAACAGTTGTTCCTCCAAATGAGGCCGCATATATGGTGACGTCGTTTAGATACCAGCCCAAGGTTACAAAGCTTGAGGACTCAACAAATCTCTCTCACAGTGCTGGGAAAGCCTATTAATTCTGCATGGACACGGTAACCTCTCCGATCGTGCCACGGCGACTTCATGTGCTGGTAACGATGCAGTCGATTGAATGGTTAACGAGAGCCCCCTTCCACGTGGTGGTAATATTATTACGGCTCTGAAGAACGCCAGGTAATGTCCCCACACTTAATTCAGAGGGCTCCCAAGCACACCTCAATGATCCAACTGAATCTCACTGCAATCAACCAATTAATTGGGCTCTGTTTACCATTGTTCTGTCGTTTACCCGAGTTAATCGTATTGAAATAACCTGTATTTACAACATCATACGCTTGTAAAATCTCGATCATACTCGCCAAACTCGAAGAGGTGAAATCTAGCCACGTCTGTGGCTCAAGTTGTGGCCCACGCCACTAAACACTTATGGTGCAATCGGTTGCTTGTAATTCGAAGAATGACGACGTATCTATTTGTGCGTCTGTCTGATCTAATTTGTAGGCGGGCTTGTCGGCTCTAAAGGGCAACGCCTCTTGGCGAACCATCAGCGATCTTCACGTGGAGTAATCTGTTTTGGTCTCATCTACTGACATCTAGAAACTTAAACAAACCGGTTCCTCTGCTGAGCCATTCTTTGATCCCAGGTTTCTTCCAATAATGTCCCGCCTTTTACCTCACCTTTCCGGCCATCTGCGGCATAATTGATGAGAAGTTGTTTGGGACTTGAGTAGGGTATATAATTACTAATTACTTCACTTGATCGTTCATGTCCCCGAAGTTCGTCATCGGCATCTTCTAAGCATCTGCCTATTGAGTCACCGCCGACGACCGTATCCTTCGACTGTATCCATCGACGAATGATCACATAGGTGGGGTTACTTTTGGATAAATCATAAAAGGAATTTCAAACGGCTCGTGCGACAATATTCACACACAGGTTCAACCTTAGGATGTCTATAGCTACATGTAACAATATAACTGCGGAGCTCAATTCGATGATCAAACTTAGAGCCAAGTCTGTGGCAGCCTCTTGCGAGTCGATGGAGTTGGGTTCATGGTATTTACGATGATATCGAGATCAATTATTCCTCTAAAGGAACTTTAGAGTTGTACATGACATGTAATTAGTTACCGGTATCATGATCATAAACATCTCCATCTTCATTGCCCTAAGCATAAATATCCTTGGCGAACACGGTGCATGAAGTTTATCGGGAGAGTGAATTGACACCGCTCTTCTAATGTTGCCAGGAAGGTATATGCGTTTGTACATGTGTTTTGATACAAAATAGGTGACCCTCCAGTTCCTGTATGGTGGCCTGTAGGAACTGATCGTTGAGGCTAATATCAAACTACAGGCTGGAGCGCATGTATCGCCAATATTATATAATTGAGCGTCAAAATCAGGAGACAAGTTAGTATCCGTGTGGCGTAAGGTATGCCAGGCTCTCCGGCCCGGGGTTGATTATAACAAAGCAAATACGTGCCATTGTCCCGGAAGATTAAATAACAAGTCACAAATGCGCGGAATTGCTTGGTATGACATCAGTGCAGGATGAAATCCGATGCTTTGTTGAGCGAGATTTACAATCATTGACTCGGATGCAGTTAGAGCGGATGGTGCAGAATTCTCAGGCGAGAACATCTATCCTCAAGAAGTTTTGGTAGAATTGAATCAATGGTGTCGCAGGATGTGCACCCATGTCCAGAATTTCAATTTTCATATATAGAAAAGATCCCTTCACTTACTTGGAATACCTGAACTATCATATGGAGTAGGAGCACTGCCGTCGGCGAGAATAGCGTGAGCTAAAGACAAGGTCAAGGAATAGAAAATGGACGCACGAAAAGAAGCACAGTATAGAAGGTGGTACTCCATCTCTGAATAATTGGCCGAATTGTCTCCATGTAAGCGGAGAGAAGAGATCCACATATGCTTGAACTTCTGACAGGTAACGCCTGCTGCGCCAACTTGCCTTGAGACAAAGGACACATGCTCACAGAGAGACCATACCGGATCCTGCTAATCGACTACTATCCATCTTTCGGAAAACGGTGTTGAACTTCTGCGTATATGGGTTGCAACTTGAACTTGTTAGTTCCGCTTCCGATCTTATTATTTTGTCCACCTTTTGTCCAGCTTCTAGAGTCGCGGTATAACTCGTTCAACTGATCCAGAATACTGAGGTCTGAGGCGTAAGTGTCCTTCCTTTGAACTATGGAGACCTTGGCGATTCAATTTACAATACCGGGCAGCTAGAGGGCACCTGGCAGTTTCCTCGTGGATCTTTTCATTAACAATCTCGCCAATAATCAAAACAAGGATATGGATAGGATATTGATATGGCCATCGTGTCAAAGATGCAAACTACGTGGCGCGCAATTTGAACTTCGATCATGTGCCAACAGCACACGTACTCCTTGTTCTTTGCCAAATTGTTTCTTCGAACCCACATATGCGGATTTCAATATTCAACGCCTCATTATCCCGAGTTCAGGCAGACTCGCTCACTCAGATACTTCTTTGGCCAGGATACCAAATGTCAACATCAACGTAGAGCCTCCATTAATATTGAGTTTGCCTTCCAACAACGTCAACAACGACGACGACGCGCTCCGCATTCTAAAGCCATGCCATATGTACCATCTACTCCGGAATATTCTTATTGAAAAATGTAAGCCATGCGTTTTCTGTCCTGCCGTCACACCTGGCGTGCCATTTTACACGAGGCTAAGTTTTAACCTTGCAGGATCTGTCCTATTCTTCTGGATTTTCAAGCGTAGATTTTGGGCGGAATTTCCTCACTGCAGAACGACACAGGATATTCATCGTGCACGCGAGTGCCTCATTGTCTTGAAACGATATGGCCCTATATCATTCCTCCTGCCCGTGACGGTCGGCTCATGTTTCTACACTAGATCACTATGTATGGCCAAGACAAAGGTAGGAGACGAGGGCTAAAGACACACTTTTTATGAAGTTTCCGACCTCTGTCATCTACTCTGTCCGTAGCCTCTGGATGCTATTCGGCAAACTCTGAGCTTATCATAGATTCTGCTTGGAGCCTGTTTTTGGCGTGGTTCTTCGTCTCCTCATTCCGTCGGGTGTGAGGTCTGCCGATGACCATCCCTACATGCCAGTCAAGTTAGTCCTGATCTTCCTACGATGATTGACAATTTCCCTCAGCAAATTGAAAGACTGCTTCTTAGCAAGATCGGTTTGATCAAAAATCTGTTCTAGTTGAATGACTGCAAGATGCGTTGGCTACGCTCCCGAGGTTTTGACTCCGTGGTTGTACAGCCACCGATAATATTAGAAGTCCGCTGATCTAAGCAAAAATTTGCGATTACCAGGCAATCGATTGGCCTCTGTATCGCTTTCCAACTACAATCATGCCACCTTCAGCCTCAAAACAAAAGCGCCTTGCCGAAAAGGCAGCAAAGAAGAATGCTGGAATCGCTGATAGCACCTCATCGTCCACGACGCCCAGTGGATCTGCTAACAACAGCTCAACCAATACACCCCTCACCAGTATGAGTGCTGCAACAAGTACTGAAGACCTGACATCTATGGCCAAGCTCAACATCGCAACTGATAGGTCAGTTTTCTCTAAACCTTCACGTTCATCTCTCACCATGAGTAGGAGTGCTTCCGGAGTGCTGGTCTCGGATGTCAAGGGTCGCGATGTGAAGATCGACTCGTACACCCTCTCTTTCCACGGCCGCCTTCTCATTGAGGGTGCGGAAATTGCTCTCAATTACGGCCAGAGATATGGCCTTCTCGGCGAGAATGGATCAGGAAAAGTAAGTCTCTGATCTTGTGTAACTCAGGGTCGGATTGTCGTTAAATTTTCTGTAGTCAACTTTCCTACAATCAATCGCCGAACGCGACATCGAAATCCCCAAACACATCGATATCTACCTCGTCCGTGGCGAGGCAGAGCCGTCAGATGTCAACGCTGTTGATTTCATTGTCGCTTCTGCCCGTGAAAAGGTCGCGCGTCTCGAGGCGTACATAGAAGAGCTCTCCGTCGCTGATGACGTCGATGACCTCGCTTTGGAATCAGCGTATGAAGAGTTGGAAGAGCTTGACCCGGCAACCTTCGAAGTTAAGGCCGGAAGCATTCTTCACGGTCTTGGATTCTCGCAGGCGATGATGAAGAAGCCGACCAAGGACATGAGTGGTGGGTGGCGCATGCGTGTCGCACTTGCACGAGCTCTGTTCATCAAACCCCATCTGTTGCTTCTCGATGAGCCGACTAATCATTTGGATCTCGGTGCCGTCGTCTGGCTCGAAGCGTACCTGTCGACATACAACCATATTCTGGTCATTACTTCACACTCGCAAGATTTCATGGACTCCGTCTGCACAAACATTATGGACCTGACGATGAAGAAGAAGCTTGTCTACTACCACGGTAATTATACCACATACGTCAAGACCAAGCAGGAGAACGAGGTCAACCAAATGAAGGCGTACAACAAACAGCAGGAAGAAATCCAGCATATTAAGAAGTACGCTATAGTGCAATTCCTAGATTGTTTTTACCGCGCTCACATACATCCCACAGGTTCATCGCCTCCGCTGGTACATATGCCAACTTGGTACGCCAAGCCAAATCTAAGCAAAAAATTATCGACAAGATGGAGGCTGCTGGTCTCATCGAGAAGGTAGAAACTCCCAAGCCCCTCCGATTCAACTTCGAGGATATACGGAAACTCCCTCCGCCTATCATTGCCTTCGACGAGGTTGCATTCTCCTACTCTGGCAAGAAGGAGGACTACCTTTACAAGAACCTTTCCTTTGGTATCGAGTACGTCCCAAATCTTTCCTTTGAACTTAGAGTTAACAATTTTTTTTTACGCAGCATGGACTCTCGTGTGGCCATCCTCGGCGCAAATGGAACTGGAAAATCGACACTCCTTCACCTCATCACCAACGCATATCAACCGTGCGAGGGCACCATCTCCAAGCACGCTGCGCTCAAGCTTGCGAAGTACTCACAGCATTCGGCTGACCAGCTCCCATACGACCTGAGCCCGATCGAGTACTTCCAACAGCTCTTCTCCCAAAAATTCCCTGAAAAGGACATCATGGTGCGTTGCTCTTCGGCACGCTGTGGCGATAGAACCTTATACTTTCTTCATACAGGCATGGCGGTCACAGTTGGGCCGCTTCGGTCTTTCGGGCACACATCAAACCTCCCCGATCAAACAACTTTCTGATGGTCTGCGGAACCGTGTCGTGTTTGCTCAACTGGCAATGGAGCATCCTCATATTCTGCTTCTGGGTACGCGGCTTTGTTCCCTACATGAGGATGATTAGCTGATTTTTATTTCTCTACAAAGATGAGCCGACGAATCACTTGGACATGGAGTCCATTGACGCATTGGCGAGGGCGATTAAAGAGTTTGAAGGCGGTGTCGTCATCGTCTCTCACGACTTCCGTGAATATGCATATCCTTCGGGCCACTGTCGCGATCGCTGACGCTATTTCCTACAGGCCTCATTTCACAGGTCGCTGAAGAGCTCTGGGAGGTGGCAGATCAGACGATCAAGAACCTCACGAAACAGGATATCAGCATCATCGATTACAAGAAGAATCTTGTCAAGCAGAGTGAGTCACGCGTTTCTCCCCCATTCTTTTCGTCTTCTTCTCGTCCTGGCTTCTCGGATGCTTCTTTTCTTCTTTCCCCCCTTTCCTGCCTCCTATATTGATGATGGTGGCTAACGCGCGTGATACACGTGTAGGTAACGCCGCAATCGAGAAGGCAAAATTGTTCTCCAAGACGGCGCCGAAAGGCAAAACGTAAGGTTTGCAAACTGCTGCCTCGCGGCTCAGCATTTTCCGCTGCTCGGGCTCGTGTCTGTGCTCCTGCCGGATTGTCTTTTCATTGTCTTTTCTCCATCGCATGCGCCATCCTCACATACATATTACCATTTGTAGCTGTACGCGTCGACCCTGCCTGACATCACTTCATGACTCACTTTAGACATACAAGGCACATTGCCACATTTCCAATCGTTTATGTTCGGATCTCCACCAGCGTCGTCGTTCAACCCCGCCCTTCGTTTTCCATTTACATCTATACTTAGATCAATCATAACATTGTTGGAAGCATACAGAAAGGCTAGACCAGGAGGTGACTTCAAGATATATCCTTTAGGCCTCTGGAGTTCTGCATTCGAACACACGAAGCGTGCAGCGCTTGCAACCTTCGATTGCGTCAATCCTTCTTTTTGGGACAGACGTCTGGAATTCTATCCCGATATCGGATTTACTCCGTGCAATGGCCGCTAAGGTTCGTCCTTGACAAGGCGGGACACTGAAGCTACTGGAAGGTTGGTAATGCGGAGGCGCGGGGTGGAAAGTTCGCCACTCGCTCATGTCAGATGTCAGTCGGTGAATTAATAATTGTACGATGGCGTACACGATGGGTAAATGTCACATATTTGGGAATCAGCGAGAAACGATGAACGATGTGTGACCGAATTATTAAATAGTACAAATGTAGGTTCTATGCACGAGGCTGGTGGTAGATATGCGGCGTCATGCTATAGGAAATAGTCGGCTGGTGGCCGTTTTGCGGGTATCGATTGGACGTCCTAGTAATGTGGAGTATAAAGAATAAGTACGTGCAAGAGGTCGCAGGGAAGTAGAAAGATATGACAATGGCTTACCAATGGCGCATGCTGGAATACTTTGTAATCTTGGCTCAGATTTTCATCCAATTCGAGGATAGAGGCGACGTTTCCGCATCTGTCATGCCCAGTCATATGAAAACAAACGACGTCAGAAAATGATTAAACCCCCATAGAAAATATATGAGGAAAGGAAATGAAGATGTGATAGGTCCCGGTTCCGCTCCGAAGTTGACCGTCCCTTCGATTTGCGGCGCACTACACGTGACGAGAAGTGCCAAATCATAAGCGGCGCCCAACCAGGAAATCCGGGGACTTGACAATGCCTGCGTAGAGCGCAGATCATCGGAAGGGGTGTAGGCTATAGAGAAATGAACAGAGAGCACTTACCGGTAACAGTAATTAGGGGCGCTCCAGACAGTCACTATTGTTCGATCAAACATCAGCTTGTAGCCCTCCATGGCAAGTTGGTGGGCTCGTGCAATCAGATCAATGGCATTGTGGTGCGCAAAATTCTTCGTGATGTCTGCCCCGAATAGAAATCCAGCTCCTCGAGGGGAGAGGCCCCACCCCGCAATATCTGCCAAAGAAAGAGGCTGTCACGGCGTGGATCGAATGGAAGGAGAGTCGCTGGGATTGCGCAGAGAACTATGAACGTACCGTCTGGATCTGACCAAAGGAGGTCGCACATGGGGCCATCGTGAGGCACCTCTTGCTTCCTATCAATACCACGGATCTTGCGATGCAACGGAGAGGTTGAATCAATGATTGTGGAGGCGGCAGATGAGGAAATTCCACGTAAAGGCAAGCAAATAAATAAAAAAGGGAAAGTCGTTGGTGAAATGAAACGAGAGATCATCAAGCCACCGTACCTCATCAATGCTCTCGAGATTGGGACTCAAACCCCCATGAACGCAAAAGACTCGACCGTCGACGATGGCACCGAGCGCTAGGTAATCAAATACCTCACAGCACCACCGCCAAACGTTGGAACTGCCATACTTACGCTGGCATTCATCATAGAAGCCGTAGACTTGCGTAATTTGTCGGGATTCATGATTACCTCGAATGAGGGTTATTCTTTCTGGGTACCGGACCTTGAGTGCGAGCAGTAAAAGGAAGGTTTCAACGCTATAAAACCCCCGATCAACAAAATCTCCTGTCAACAAACGGGAATGAATTGAATTGCACGCTGCCTTGGAACATCGTACATACCCATGAAGAGGTAATTTGTGTCGGGGCAAAAACCTCCGACCTTAAAAAGCTCCATGAGATCGAAAAACTGGCCATGAATATCGCCGCAAATCTGGGGCGGTTAGCGGACAAGACGGATATACGCGCCGCACAGGAACGAGGGATACGATAAGACAGCTGATCAGGAACGAAGTAGAATGAAGAAAGTGGAGCTGTTCGCACCGTTACAGGAGAATCAACAATCTGGACGTTTCCCTCCTCTATCAGGATCTCTCGCGCCTTGAGGCATAGCCTGTTGACTTGTTCTTCGGATATGGGCTCGCAGCGCGTCAGCTGTTCGATCTGTCTGCCCAGGAGAGTAGTAATGCCCGCGCGGTCGCGAAGTACAGTGTTCGCGTAACAGATATTGGTTTCCAGAGTGAATGTGCTCTGATTGTAAGCAAAAGTGGGCACGATGGCAACGAGGCTCACCTGTCGAGATCGCTGGGCATTTTTCACTCTCCTAGTTGTCAATATAGGCCACTACTAGCGTGTAAGGAGTCTCCACTGACCTGTTTACGCAGCAGCTCGGACTGTAGACGGTGGCGAGTACGACAGGCAAGTCGTCGAGGATGGTGGAGGAAACAGAGATTTGTTGGTCCCAATTAGGCAACCGCCGATCGCGATGTTGTCGACCCTTCACAACATGCTCAAATTGAATTGATAGTATAGATCCGTTGTTATTGTTATTGCAGACATGGTATTACATGTGAGTAGGAGACAGAGAGTATGGGAGAAGTTGTATATGCCGAAGACATGGATAGTTGTTTAGGAAGAATCAGAAAATCATCATGAAATACAAAGCCATTCACAGCAAAAGAGACAACAAAAGGCAGCAAAATTGTCTGCGTCTATGTACTCACCCAGCACGAGTGTAGAATCAACAGGAAAATCATTGGACTAGGGCACCAACGCCCTTGTGCATGGTGTTGTCCTTCCACGACCGGTGGCCAAGAGGGTGGCTCAGGTTATGGTAAGAGCTATACTCGTTGGGCATCTGGCTTTGGTGGTGGCCCATGTACGGCCTAGAATCGCGGCGCGGATAGCGAGAGTCCTGGATAGGTGGGAGGGTTGGCGACGGCGAAGCATAGCGCTGATGGTGATGGTTCGGCTGTTGGTGATGCTGCGGCTGCTGAGAGACCATTGACGAGTAGCCTTGGTGCACTATCGATTCGGGTTGTGAGCCCATGTGTCCATGCGAATCTGCCATCATGGCGCCATTATTGCCGCTGTGATGATAGCCGTGCGACTCTTCGTACGCATACGGGGGCGTGGGCGGGCCAGAAGTATGAGGGGAGACGGGGTGGTGCGACGAGGCAGGCGAGTCCCGGTCAGCGTTGTTAGAGTGGTGCTGATTTTGAGAGTAGGAGTTGGGATGCGAGATGTGAGAAATCGAGTGGCGTGAAGAGGCCGTTGTGTTTGAGGTATCAAGTTGTAAGTGATGCGAGTTAGTATGGCTGCTGTAGTTGTTATTGTTGTCGTGAGTAGTTGAATAGGAATTGTAGGAAGTGGTGTTTGAAGGGTTGGATGATTGGGATACAGTAGTGGTGTGTACGTAGGTGGGATACGAGCCCTGAGACGGCTCCTGATACGTTGCGGTCGCATTTCTGTAACCGCCGTATTGTTGAGAACTCTGAGAGGGCATCGACAAAAGGTGGTTGCCGGAAGGGTAAGATGACTCAGAAGATGAGGACGACCTGCTTGAGCTGCTCGATGGCTGATGCGCATTGACTGTTGCAGGCAGTGTTGCCTGCGCCAAAGGAGGTGGCGAGTCCGGAGGAGGTGAGTGGTGACTATATACCCTTGCTGGTTCCAGCGCAGGAGGCTGGGACAACGGGGGAGGGGAGGACGGAGGCTCCGAAATTGTAGCTGCGGCAGACGCCCCCCGCTTGTTGGAACCATTATTCACAGAACGACTCATCGCAGCTCGTGTTGATGTTCGCCGCGATCCCGGTGATAAATGGATTCGGTAGCTGGAGAAGGCACCGTTCAATAAACGATATTTGATGATCACAAGGCAGAAAAAAAAAAATTGGAGGATGCAAGACATTTTGTGCACACGCCCTCAAAGCGGCGGTGTGTATAGTGCACGTCGTTGTTGAAGAGAAACTCACTGTTGCTGGAGGTTGTCTTGTCGTGAGCAGCGCGTTTCACAACCCGGAAACGGGCACTTGTGGTTCCTCTCCCCTGTATGAACGCGAGAGTGACGAGCTAGATGGCCACTAGTGCTGAAAGGGCGCTCGCAGACGGAGCAGACATGTTTTTTTTTTGATGAAGCCGTGGTGGATGATTGCGATGGCGTTGATGAGTGCTGTGATGTAGGCGACAGCTGAGGTTCGGGCGACTGAGAACCACGACTATATGACGAGGAGGAATATGATGAGCCGTAGGAATAATTGGTAGACAGCGGTTTAGTTTCGGCGCGAGGCATATCTCGTTCGAGGGTTGGGGAAGGGACGATGGCTTAGAACTTGGAAAGAAAATAGGCGCGGTTATGAGGGGGTTGTGTTTGTCTTGATTCAGCCACCTGTACGTAACATGTCCATGTGAACTAAACTAAAGGCGAAAGGGCTGAGTTTAGACTTTGTGGTTTATTCAGGCAGCGCCATCTCTCTGGGTCCGGCATTTCTTGTCAATCTTTCTCTCGTGCCACAGTTCGACGCTTCTGCTCTTCTTATTGCTACTTCGGGTGCAAATCTACTCTACACGTGGCAGAAGTCACCGTTCCTTCTCGCCTTCTTCGTGGTCTTTCTTCACAAATCTGATTACATCCATGTTTCCCTCAATTCTCAGGATTCAACGTTCAACCCCAGGCACATTTTACACGTAAAAAAATTCATTTCTTGCTCCTCTGCCATCACGTCCCCCTGTCGAAGTCTGCCGACATCTTATGTTTGGCACCAGATAATAACGCTCGATCTCCATTAGCTGAAACCGATCTCCGATCAGACTGGTGTCTTCCCCATCCAGCTGGAGGATGATTCGTTCTTTCTGTATACCTTGCGGCGACTAGCCCTTCTACTCCGATCACACTTATTTACTGATATGGGCGCTCGAGGGGGGGCATGCCCACCAGCGTATTCTTTTCTCCAGCGTATTAACCCTTGCTGCGCTCTCTATTCAATCCCCCGACGGAACCGATGTCACACCCCCTTTGATGCTTCCTCCCAATTACGCTTTGCACCCGTTTGCACGTTTGCAATTGTTGGAGCGTCCATCTCCGAATTTGGCGGCCCACACCTTACCAAGGGCGTTGTCAGGAGGCCGAAAACTAGTGACGAAACTGATAGCAAGAATGATGGTGACTTGAAGACTTGCACTATCTTCGATCAAATACCGATCCATCCTATGTTTGATCGCCAGACAGGAGCGGAATCATCTCAGTTAGGTATTGCGTTTTCTGATTGCCCTGCCTGTGGGTTGAATTCCACGGAGGTCGAGGAGTGTGTCCCGCTGTCTACATATTCACTAGCTCCAATACATTACAGAAGAACGATGCAAATAATAATGTGATGAACGTCGTGGTGTTCCGACTCGGACCTTAACACGCACGCTCCCGCACGAACTTAGGTCCTATCGGCAATTATTTTATTTGAGGGTGCCGCCTTGCGCAGTGACAACCAAATTGCGGGGTACAACCTTCCTCAATCTGTGATATTCCAGGCACATAAGCACGGGGATTCCCGGTCTTTCGAAGCAACGTGATCAGAAGTGATGCGAAGAGAAACGTTGTCTGTTGCAATGGGGTTATGTATATACAACTATATGATAAGAGGAACTCGTTTGCAATATGCGAAATACAAAGACACCCGTTTTGTTGTCCTGCCTTGTGATGAGGTGTTCTAGTCCCAATCTATACGAGAGGATGGCGCCCTCCCAAATTTGTAACTGGTCCTATATTAGCTTACGCGAGACGCCGCTTTGACATTGGCGTGCGTGCAAACGCGCTTTGATGGGAGTTAGGCTGGCCGGAACGGGTTCCGCACCAAGTGCCTATCATTCGAAGTTGTGGGTCGCATATATCACACGAAAAAACGAAAGTCATTCAAATAACCAACTAGGAAGGTGCCTCCTGACAGCGCGAGAACCACAGCTTACGGCCTGGAGCGAAGCATCACAGAACGTCTGTTAAGTTATGCAAGAGCCGGACAGTTGACCGGTCTTCTGTCTAGTAATAGGAGAGAATTGACGAGGGTAGAGGATGATGCTGGAGATCAATTGAACCCTGTAAAGGCCCTGCAAAACCCTGGACGTCGAGGAGATTCCAGTTACAGGATCTGGTGTGGCAGTGTCGATCAAAATCATACTTACAGGGAAGTCCTGAATCAAGCCGACGGTATACTGTACTGAGTTGATGCAGGGAAGTACGGAGGCATAATATATTGACTTTGCCCAAAACATACAGCCACGACTCTCGTGCATGTAAAGAAGCGTAATCGCGATGCCGCCGACATGACAGACAAGTCATACGCGTTTTCTTTGGGGTGGATGTCGATCTGATGACCTGGGGTGAAAAAAGCGTCTCGTGGTGACTGCAATTTGGTCTCATCCTTCTCTCCGGAAAGGTCGGGTAAAATAGCTGCGAGTCGACAGAAAAATATTGCCAACACGGCCCTTAGAATTGCCCGGTTGAGATCTGCCAATCAAAATTATGATCGTCTTTCCCATCCTCACTATTAGAGTGTCGCGAAGACTCTCGCACATCCATGTGTTCAGCTTTTGTGATTATGCCATTTGCGCTCAGCATATTTATGATTTGCAGTGCTAGGGATAGCATTCACACATTGGGAGCAGGGAGTTAGAGAGGACGGAAGCAAATTCTTGTCTTTTCCGCGTATCAATCGGGGACATGTGTTTCTGTCGGCCGAAAATTACGGATGTGAGACCAGCCTCGTTTTATAGAGGTCAAAGGAGGAACACGTCAACCATATGGCAGAGCGCTGGCGTCGACAAATTCCAAGTAAGAATAGTAGTGTATAGCAACCCAGGCTAACGATAGCAGGGAAAATTTTCAGGAGCCGCACTTAGCACACGTCATTAGCGCCCCGGCTCCCGCGGTATGGTTTGGTTGGCTCAAACCCCAGTCAGAGGCGCAATTAGAACAAGATTTATGATTTTTAATGAGACAGACATGCACGGTAATGGTCATCGCAGAGGACAGAGATCGAAGCGGCGAAAACAGTTCACGCCGATTGTCCGTACCTCCCAGCCTCCGCAGAGTTTGGCAGTAGCCACCCAGCGATGATCGGAGGACAGATGTTCGGTGTCAATTTTGCTTGATTTTACGTGTCTTCGTGTCTTCCTTCCTCTCATATGCCTCCGTGAAACAAATGGCTGTGAGTAACGCTCATCAATCCAATTGATGAAATAATCAAACCTGTGGAGTATGTGGCAGGTAACTGCTGTGAGATGTCCAAGGACCATGGCTGAAGGTGCATGTCATCTCTTGAGCAACCTTAGTACAGGTACTCCACGGAGCCCGATTTACATATCTTGCCCGATATGCAACTCCATGTCGATGTTGGTTCACAAGGTAACCTTGAGAAATGATGATACATCAACAACATATATTATACATAGCCCAAATGAGGGCTGACAGGAACCCAGAACTGCCAAAGACGAAGAAAGGCTTAGTTCGAATTTTGAAATGGTAGGAGGTCGTTCATCAGAGCCTCTTGCTCTCTTGGCAGGTCAGAAAGATAGTGCACAACCAGCATGTGGAGTTCAGACGAATAAACATGAAGGCAGGTCCTCCAGAGACTGACTGGGCCGTCGATGTAAGGTATAAATACCAGGTATAACGGCGGAGATTGACACCTATGTTACGAGCATGAGACAACTCAAGACAAGACAATAAAAATCACAGGTGATTAACGGCGAGACAAACCTTGACTGCGTAAAATAGAAGTCCTTCCATAATGGAAACACTGTGTATGCCGTTAATGCTAACCCGTTGAGCGCACGTGAACAAGCGTCCTTGCGAAATACGCTGCCGGAGTTGACTGACATCACCGGACCCTGATGACAAGGCGGCCTAGGCGCTGATCCTGCCGAGGGATTGTGGCGGATCTTCTTGTCAAACATAATCATGACATACTTATTTGAAGAAAGATGGGTGAGGTGAATGCAGGCACAGGCTTCCAATGTTGGACGCTCTAATCATCGGTTTCAATGAAGCTGTCATCGACAACTGACTGATCGCTGCGGGCCAGTTGGAGGCGCTGAAAGATATGTGTGTGGATTGCGAAGTGTTCACCCGTATCTGGACCCTCAGAAAGTTCAAAGCAAACGATTATATGTACCATAATTGACACGGGCGCCAGGAGCTCTGGACGCACTTCGGCATAAGCAGGGGCATAACATCAGAAACGGTTCCAAATTTGGAATCACCGACAGGCACGCGTTTTCTTAGATTGAACCTCCAAGATACGTCCTTCAAAACCAAATTTGCAGGATGCCCAACTGGAAGATTAAGATACTCCTCCAAGTCATCCTCTGACATGATCAGAACATCCAGTTAATCAATAGAAAAGAAGAGTTTGAGGCTTGCCTTAAGAATGCTCAACTAGTGTCCACCAACCCGGAGTAGCTTCGGGACCACCACACTGGACTGAATCTAACTATGTATCGAGTTGCATGTACAAATTGACTTCATCCTGATCCTACCCATAACATGCCATAATGACGCACGCAACATCCTGTACTCAGCGCTCAGGGAAGGAAAAGGGCAACCCTAGATTTCGTCACATCTAATCCTCAAAAGACTTGTGTCAGTCCTAGTTCGTAAATACTAAAAGTGTCACGGGAGCTACTTAATCAAAGTTGATTAACACCATCAACATTATTCAGGCTCAAGCGCTCACTGCAGTGCACCTCGTCGTTTTGTTGAGCATCGGCTTGTTCCAGATCCAGATATGTCTCTCGGAAAGAAGTGGTTCGTATCATATTTATTTGGTCCTTGTTATGGGCAACGGTTTGTGAACGCCGGATGACTGTCAAGCACATCAAGAGAAATAATGTCAGATAATGTCACAAATAGTTAACAACACGGACGGCGCTTCATAACTGGCAGAAAACCGCCCGCAGTTTGAAGCGAACGTTGTATGAATGAACCACCAGTTACTTCATTGTGCATAAAAATTATACATACAGTGAAGCGAGCCTCTCTCACGATTAAAGTTTTTCGTCAGTATTCACGGAGCCACCCGTATCTGTAATATAGCAGTCAAGAAAGGGAAAGAATTGCTAGTAATAATGATTCACCTCATTGAGAAGCACGATTCTTCATTCCGTTGACGAGCATGTAGCGCTGAGGAACGGTGCTTTCAGGAATGGCGTCTGCCAGCATTTTCAGGAGCTTTTCTTCTGGCCAGTGTGCAAGTGCGAAGAGCTTCTCGATTGTTCCCAGGTCTTGAGCGTCTAGTGCACCCATGAGAGGACTCAAGTCATGCTCGAGACTTGAGAGGAAAGCCATCAAGCCGGAGAGGGGCTCCATGGCGTCGTCTTGATCGAATTTTGGCTCTTCACTCGCAACGACTGTCTACAGAGGGTAAGTAAGCATCGGGAGACCTGGCATAGATTACCAGCTTGTACCGAATCGCCCTGGTTGTGGGAAGATTCCTTTGGGGCGGGGATTACAGCCCGAACGTCGCGCGTGACGTGCGACGTAATTGACCCCTGATTGGAGGGTCTCACTGCCACAGTAGGCACCTACATGAAAGGTGATTACATCCTTGAATAATTTAGTCTGAGTAAAGCTCATGAAATGGAAGTGACGGCATACTGATATCTGGAAACGCCTTTCGTTTATTGCTTGTCTTGCGAATATGGATAGTAGGCTGAATGGAATCAGACATTGACGGTGTTGCGTTGAAGTAAGAAGTCATGTCACGTAGTCACAACTTGAATGCAACTTCCAAAACTTCAAAGCAATTGATTCATCTCCGGCCATCAATGAGTTTAGTTGCAAAACAGAAACTCGGCCCATCGCCGAGAATGAACAGTCGGCTGGCAAACCAGCTGACACTTCAGAAAAATCTCACCGTTGACGAATGTATGTAGTACAGGGGAGGGGGGTCGCAAGGAAAGCAGCGCGGCGTCGCGGAACGCCCCGTGTCTTCAGTCAGAGATCTACCTGAGATCTACCAGGATCTACCCACTCAGTCACGAAATGAGATCGCTCAGAAGATCATTGATGATTGCGATCACAATTCACGGTTCCGTTGTATATTTCTTCAAATCGCGGACGCTACAACATTGGTCCACAACTTTTCATGTGCATGAACATACGAGGGACCATTATTCGCGGGAGACAAGCCTGGAATCGCTTGTACAGTTTCTCTTCCGGCCAATGAGCGAAGGCAGAATTTTTTTTTGCTAGTCCCAAGATTCAGCGCTTGTAACAAAAGATGAAGCAACTCAAGGCTCCCGAGACACACCTTCAGCTCGAGGAAAGCATAACAAAGCTTTCAGTTCGGGGAAATCCCGTCCAATTTCGGGATGTCCTGATCCCTTCTTCCTCTGAGTTTTTATCTTCGTTCAAAGCAGTGGAATCCGACGTAGCACTGTGCGCATTTTGAGGGGCTTACTATGAAAGTAGGGGTGTTCACAGATAATGTTACGAGATTGCCTGAGCCTGACGTTTGTGGAACAGAAGGCGAAGAGGACCAGTTATGAACCTCCGATAGTCGAGATACGCTTGCAACAGCAGAATGCACAATCAGTGATTGACAAGGCAGGGTGTTTGCACACCTTTTGCATGGGGGAGTAAACAGTCCTCAAGTGGGTATCGACCTCGTCACCCTCGTCACCCTCGTCGTTCCCGCCTGAAGCACCCTGCGTGGACAGGGAATATGCAAATCGCGTCACGATGTCCACCCTTGAGACCGTCAGCGAGAATGTGGATCATAGCGCGGTTCCGACAGCTCAGACAACTGTGCCTGCGTCTACGTACTTCAGAAAGCAAATCAGCGCGGTTAGAATTCTCTCCTAACGGAGCCGAAGGAGGTATTGCGCATCGGGTCCGAGGTATCAAAGAGATAGTAGTGATCTTATCATACACCTTCGGAACCAATGAGGATAATATA